>ML663446.1:17661-55648 GCA_007570785.1 Antilocapra americana | reverse complement strand
CGGTGAAGCACCCACCTGGTCCTCACGCCTCCATGCCGGGGTGTCAAGGCCGGCCCTTTTCCTTCTTCCCAAAGAAGCGGCCGATGGACGACATGATGCTCTTCTTCAGGGCTTTGTGCAGCGAGTCCTGGCTGCTGGTGCTGCTGCTGGGGTTGCCCCCGGGGCCGTCCTGAGAGCCTGTCGACCTTTGGGGAAAGAAAACAACCTTCAGCCGGCGCCCTCCACAAGACCTACTGACAGAACCGCCCACCCAGCAACACCTGCGCCTTAGCCTCGCAGCAGACACTGGAGGCTCCTTCACCAACCACACTCCACACGAGCAGTGCAGGCTCCCGGCCACGGACAACCACCCTGGGAGCTGAGATTCTCTGACTCGAGCTCCTCCCAGAGCAGGGCTTGACTCCAGAGCTGCTGGTGCAGAGGGCGATCCGACCCTCCCTCGGGGTCCCGCTGGGCAGGTGACGCCACTCCCAGAGAAGGCGAGCTCCCTGCTCTGGGCAGTTCCCCCCACCCCCTACAGGGTGACCGTCCCCAGCTGTGGCAAGAGAGCGACGATCACCGTGCAGGGCTGCTGGTCAGGGGACCCCACGGGCCCTCCATCGAGTGCAAAATACAGCTGAACTCGTTTAACCGCAGCTGGATAAACTGTGCACCCTCCCCTGATCTCTAACACGAACCCTCAGACAACAGAAGGCTACAAAGGCTAGCAATTATCCCCATGGAACTGAACAGGGATCAATCTCAAATTCAAGTTAAAATAAGCATTTATAAGTATCAGAAAACAGCAAAGAACAGAGCAGGGAAGAGACATACCTGGGTTGACTATGGACCCAATGGAGACAAACACCTGACTCAAAGTCAGGGACCACGGCCAGCCCCTTCCCCTGGGCCTCCTCCAAAGGAAGAGATCATTCAGGCAACTGTATTCCACAGCACACATCTTCTCTCCCTGAAGTCTGATATTGGAGCACCCCAGGATGTCATGGGAAGCATCTGAATTAGTCATCCATTCAGAACACACACGCACACACACAACACACTCAGGAATGTATGCTGAAATACACATCCACGTGCTTGCTGCATGCAGAGTCACTTCAGTCGTGTCTGACTACTCGGTCCCATGGACTGTAGCCCACCAGGCTCCTCTGTCCATGGGGTTTCCCAGGCAAGAATACTGGGGTGGGTTACCCTTTCTTCCTCCAGGGGATCTTCCCACCCAGGGATCAAACCTGTATCTCTTAGTCTCTTGCATTGGCAGGCAAATTCTTTACCATTAGCACCACCTGGGAAGTCTACATACATACACAAAAATGTACATTTAACATAGATGAGTCTATTATAGTGGGAAGATTCCCTGGAGAAAGGAATGGCAACCTACTCCAGTATTCTTGCCTGGAGAATTCCATGGACAGAGGGGCCTGGCAGCAATAGTCCATGAGGTAGCAAAGAGTCGGACACAACAGAGCGACTAACCCATGTTATAGAGGTACATTTCACTAGTGTTTTTATTATACTTAAATGATACATAGGTAATATTTGAGTCATATAAGGCCACTAACAAGACAGATATGTTTTAGCCAATCAGCTTCTCCCCCAACATAAATCCATTTGATGTAAAATTGATAAGATTTCTTTAAAGATTTGCACAAGTACTTATTTATGACTGCGGAACCCAAAAATCTTACTCCAGAGAACACTGAAAATGTAAACAGACATCTGTGGTATTAGCCACTGTATACACTGACATTTATCATTGTATTAACTGTCTTTGGAATAAACTCCCCCCTGGTGTTATGGTGTCAGCCCAAGAAGTGGAAAGCCCCTTACAACAGCTCTCTCCTAGTCTTACTTTTATTATTACTTTTTCTAATTTACTTTTTGACCATGCTGCAAAGCGTGCAAGACCTTAGTTCTTTGACCAGGGATTGAACCTGTGCCCCTGGAAGCATGGAGTCCTAACCACTGGCCAACCAGGGGACTCCTCTCCCAGTCTTGCTTTTAACTGGCAGAGTCCCACCTAGATTGTATCTTTTACTCTAAGGCATTTGTAACTCTATTTTATTATGTTAAGAATTTACACAATGTATTTCATTAGTGGTACACTATTTAAAATATCATTTTGAACTTTTTTCCAAAAAATGGATACCTCCGAAAGCAACAGTTTTATCAGTCATGCTTTTCATATAATAATTATGTTTCAAATATTTTATTGCATTACAATGAAAAAATGAAAGTTTGCTAAATGTCAAAAGTAATAATTAGAAAGTTTTAAAGTTAAATTTATTTTGCTAGTAAATTTCCAAATCCACTTAGACAATTTAAATTAATGAGTTAGTGTAAAAACTACAAAGAAGAAAAATAAAGAGAAATGTATAATAGGACATAAGGGCCAAGAATGAGGCCAAGAATAAGAAAAGCAAATATTTAGACCCTGTATCTACCACTAGCTCTGATATTTCAACTCTGACCTTAACATTTATTTTGCTTATAGTACTAGATTGGCCAAAATGTTCTTTTGAATTTTTCCATAAGCTCTTAGAGAAAAACCCAACCCAAATTTGTGGCCAACACAGCAAATGCTAAGGAAAAAGAAAACAGAGTAACACAGGGCCTGTGACTTCAGGGAGCTCAGAACCCGGCATGAAGGAAGACACAGCCCACATGGAATTGGAGATTAAAGGAAGCAAGCAGGTAGCCTGTGATGTGGGTGAGTGGTCTCCCACACTCACGTCCTACAGAGACCTGAGGGGGGCTGCCCCGGGCTCTAACAGCCAGTCACACTCCCTGGCTCGGGGGAGAAGGCGATAGACGGAGCCCATCCATCTTGCTGATCCTACAAAGCGGGCAGGGCATCCCCTGCGCCTGAGCCCAGGCTGGCCCCAAGACCTGCTGAGCAACGCAACATGGGGGCAGTTCTCAGGAACACTGAAGACTGGTCCATAGGAAACCAACCTCAGCCACGAGAGGGAACAGGAGGTGTGCAAGCGGGCAGAGAAACCACTACCCCACCCTGTCCTGAGTTCCCAAACAGCATCTGAAATCAAAGGCAATCACCTTTTAGAGGCTCAGAGTGATACATATCACATGGAGCAGTCAGAACTCAGAACCGCGAGAGAGAATAACAGTCTGCGGTTTTAAGCCACCAAGTCTGGGGGCTATGTGTTTGTGTGTGCTAAGTCGCTTCATTCGTGTACAACTCTTTTGCGACCCCATAGACTGTAGCCCACCAGGCTCCTCTGTCCATGGGATTCTCCAGGCCAGAATACTGGAGTGGGTTGCCATGCCATCCTCCAGGGGACTTTTCTGACCTAGGGATTGAACCCACATCTCTTATGTCAGTAGCACTCCCTGGGAAACCCCAAATCTGGGGCTGGCCTGTTAGAAATAACTAAGAGCTAGAGGATGAAGAGGTGCACACAAGCGCTCCACCCTGGGGCACACCGCTCCACGCACAGTCGATGACCTCCAAAGAGCCCTTGTTGTCAGGATTCAAGCTGTGCTCCAACAGGTAAATCCTTCTCAGGTGAGTCCCCCTGGGATTCTGATGCAGGATGATGGCTTTGGCCTTGGATTGGGCTCCTGGACCTGTGGGGGACTCTGGGCCTGTCCTGGTTGTCCTCAGCACCCTGACCTTGTGTGTGGACATCAGTCTGTCCTCCATGCATTGTTCTCCAATCCTCTGCTCACCCTCTGATGTCCTTTCCATTCCTGAACCTTCCTCGAGTCCCCAGACCCCCATCAGTCACTTTGTGTCCACACAGAAGCCCCTGATTTCATAGCCTAGACTCTCTGGCCTCCGTCTGATTAAGTCCCAATTCCAAGCAACCATCACAACCACTGATACCTTTTTCACAAGCGGTAGGAGACAAGTGACTTCCTGCTCATCCTAATAGACATGGTCACAGACACAGTCAAAATTAAAGAGAGTAATTTGGGTCTCAGCCGTCTTCCCGGGAAGAGGAAAGCTCTGTTCCCCAGAAGCACATGACTCAGCAAAGCATCTACATCTGGTGAAAACATAAGAGACAGAAAGACCCAATTCTGAACCATTCTACAATCATATTTTTTTATTCAAACCTCCAGAATGAGAGCAAAGATAAGCTATTGCTTCACTTATTTAAAAAAAGAAAACTTAATCTTCATTGTTTTCGTTGTTCAGTTGCCCAGTCGTATCCAACTCTTTGTGACCCCATGGACTGCAGCATGCCAAGCTTCCCTGTCCTTCACCATCTCCTGGAGTTCATTCAAACTCATGTCCATTGAGTTGGCGGTGCCATCCAACCATCTCATCCTCTGACGACCTCTTTTCCTTCTGCCTTCAATCTTTCCAAGCATCAGGGTCAATTCCAATGAGTCAGCTTTTCACATCAAATTATCAAAGTACTGGAGCTTCAGCATCAGTTCTTCTACTGAATAGTCAGGGTTGATTTCCTTTAGGATTGACGGGTTTGGTCTCCTTGCTGTCCAAGGGATTTCAGGAGTCTTCTCCAGCACCACAGTTTGAAAGCATCAGTTCTTTGTTATTCTGACTTCTTTACAGTCTAGCTCTCACAACCACTATACGTAACCACTATGAAGGCCATAGCCGTGATTATACGGACCGCGGCAGAGAAACGTCTCTGCTTTTCAACATGCTGTCTAGTTTTGTCATAGCTTTCCCAAAGAGAAGCAACTGTCTTCTTATTTCATGGCTGCAGTCACCATCTGCAGTGATTTTAGAGCCCAAGAAGAGGAAATCTGTCATTACTTCCACCTTTTCCCCTTCTATTTGCCATTAAGTGCTGGGGCTGGATGCCATGATCTTAGATTTTTAATATTTAGTTTTAAGCTGGCTCTTTCACTCTCCTTCACCCTCATCAAGAGGCTCTTTGGTTCCTCTTCGCTTTCTGCCTTCAGAGTGGTATCATCTGCAAATCTGAGGTTGTTGATGCTTCTCCCACCTGTCTTGATCCAGCTTGTAACTCATCCAGCTGGGCATTTTGTATGATGTGCTTAGTGTATAGATTAAACAAACAGGGTGACAGCAGACAGCCCTGTTGTACTCCTTTCTTAATTCTGAACCAATCAGTTTTCCATACAGTGTTCTAACTGTTGCTTCTTGAACTGCATACAGGTTTCTCAGGAGACACATAAGATGGTCTGGTATTCCTGTCTCTTTAATAACTTTCCACAGTTTGTCATGATGTACACAGTCAAAGGCTTTAGCAAAGTCGATGAAACAGAGGTAGATGTTTTTCAGGAATTCCCTTGCTTTCTCTATGATCCAGTGAATGCTGGCAATTCTCAGCCTTTTCTAAACTCAGCTTGGACATCGGGAAGTTCTTGGTTCATATAAAGATGAAGCCTAGCATGCAAGATTTTAAGTATGACCTTAACTAGGCTAGGAGATGGGTGTGACTGTCTGATAGTTAGCATTCTTTAGTACTACCCTTCTTGGGAATTGGGATGAAGATTGACCTTTCCCAGTCCTGTGGCCACTGCTGGGTCTTCCAGATTTGCTGACATATTGAGTGTCATAATCTCCATAAATGTCCACAAAAGTCAGTGTGATGACACCTGTGTGAGTCTAAGCTGAGGGCCTGGGGTGCAGGGCGGGAGTTTCCTAGAATTTCTGTGGTTTGTGATTACATCCTCTAAACCTTCCCAAGCTAAACTTCAGGATTTTCCTACTAAAACGACCTCTTGTTTTTGCTGTATTTCCACAGCTCAGCGAACTCACAAGGCCTTGCTAGTTCTGAGCTCAAGATCCACAAGGAAAGTGTTAGCTTCGTGAAATGTGTTCTCAGTTGTGACAGCCTCATGGACACACCCCACCTATCGCGGGAGGAACCCCAAATCTAAGAGTGAAGCCAGACATTACGAGAAAGAGGAGATGCCCCTGAACTCAAGATCGGAGTCTGAGATAGAGGAAGTAAGCTCTGTCCGGGAGCAGCGGAATTATCCACGAGACAACCAACGATTCCACATGTATGACCAAAGCCCCGCTCAGCCCTCCAGCAGATGTACGAGGACCTGGGAGAATTCATTCATACTGCTTCTGTGAGCCCTTTATTTTTCAGAGAGTATTTTAGGCTCCCTGACTCACCACAGATTAAACCCACAAATAAAAATAAATTGTATCAAAAGGAACGTGCACTGGGGGTGATTTCTCAACTGTCTGAAAATCCCTACACATTGCAGCTAAAGTTCTCCTGACTATGTAGGCATGCTGTTTACTTTCACACACACACAAAACGTACAATTCACTGGTTTCAAGGAAAGACAGAGAGCAGCTTGCTTTGATACATAAAAAAAGGACTTTGAAATATGGGGCGTATTGGCTGTATGTACCTTTAAGGACACTGACATGAACTGATCCTTGGGACAGTGGCCTGGAGCCACACCAGCCCTGGGGCGGGTTCTCATCTCCTTCCTCTTGGCCCCATCACCCCTGCTTCACAGGTGAGGCCAGGGAACAGAGGAAGGCAGCCCCCTGCTGACGTGTGCTCGGCTCACTGGCATGCAGAGGGTGAAGCCGAGGCCACATGCTTAAACCCTCCAGGACAGACAAGGTGAGGCAGTGTGCAAATGGGACAGCCCACTGCCTATTTGTTCTTCATTGTTGATATGTATTTATTCTATTTCTAAAGATGACAAATCTATTTTTTAATTTTATTCTTAGTGGAAGGATAATTGCTTTGTAATTATTAAATATTATTAAATTATTATTAAATATTGTGTTGGTTTCTGCCATACATCAATATGGATCAGCCGTAGGTATACACAGCAAGATATATTTATACAGAAACCCCAGTTACACACAGTTGGGTCCTTATTCATGCTGAAACCTTTCTGAACATATCTATATTTAGACACAAATTGAAGCTCTTTTGCTCACTCTGAGATGTCACTTTTACGTTTAATATAATTTCTGACATGCCCTCATGGTTTATTGTAACTGTATTTTCTCATGTATAAACGGGGATTCTGATGCACGTCTGCTACTGTCTATATAGTAAGTGTGAGGTTCACAGTTTACTGGTTTTTAAAATCTTTCAACCAAAGTGCGCTGTATTCTCACCCTAGAAGCTTTGCTTTGTGACTATAATCTTTTTCCTCTCTGGTGTCGCCTTTATGAAAGAATGACCCTTTGCTCAATTCAAAAAATCAGTAATATATACTCCTTAGGGTTTGTTTCCATACTTAAGGTTTACATTTCAGACTCCTTAAAACATGGAAACAACTATACCGCTGACATCATCCACAGAGTAGTTTTTTAAAACAGCCCTGTGATCAGAAAGCTGAAGACAATAGCTGCAATCTGTAAAAAAAAAAAAGGATTACACAGAGGAGAGCGACTGAAACACAGTCCCGGTGAGCCATTGGCTTCTCTGCACATGGGGAGAAGATAACGCAGTCTCGCCTGCCTTTCAGGGAAAAATCTAGAGGTTTGGAACAGTAACCATCCATCTTAGGAGTTCTGGAAAGCCAAGAAGAATGTGGGGCTCAAAGTTTCTACCAGGTGCAGGCAAGGGGCCAGCCAGGTTACAATCTGTCCTAGAGGCCTCACCAAGAGCTGCCTATGTTCGGGCATCTTTGGCGATGCAGCACACTCGCTCCCTTCTGAATGCGGTACCACTTCTCATTGGCTCAGTCCCTTGCCTGCCACAAAGGGAGGGGTGGCTCAGGGGGCCGCCATCCACATGAGGACTCTCCCGGATAGCCTCGCACACAGAAGGGTCTCCCTACACTAAGCTCAGGACTGGAGCTCTTCTGATCTGTTCACAGCTAGTGGCTGGACCTGCCCCACCCAAGCCCAGAAGGAGGACCACTTGGATGGGGGTGGGGGGCTGGTGGGCAGGTTCCAGGTGCTAGAGACCCTCCCCTGCTTTGGACACAAGAACACTTCATTTATCCACCCTCAGGGTTCTCTAGAAAAGGAATTTCAAGTCGGCTTCGTCTCTTTAACTTCAGGATTCTGTCACTTCACCATCAGCCTGTATGAAGCGGCAGGGCCTTAAAAGGGGGCGGGCTGTGGGGAGGCTGTTTGTTTTTCCCAAATTGTTTCAGAACAAGGTTTTCACAAAATACAACAAAAGGAACTGTTTCAAGAAAGAAACCAAACCAGACGGATGAGCTACAAACCCAAACTCGTCAATATAGGAGTGAAGCCACAGAAACAGATATTAGTACATGCACTCGCGTCAAACTGCTGGGAAGGACTACACACCCCTGGCTCCCACCCCGTCCCCACCCAGCACAGGCTGCAAACAGCAGCGAGCTCACCCCGCATGAGGCAGCTCTAAAGGATGTGATGCAGACGAGTGCGGCACAAGTGTGTCCCCAGATGTGACACATCTGTGCTGGCTGTCCTTTCTGGTGATCGCAATGACTCCAGTGAACAGTGAAAAACCCTGTCTCCTCCAAAAGGCAGAGAACATTTCAGCTGATTTGACAGCTTAGAGGAAAACTATGCTAAGATTTCGCCTTCTGGATATAAAGGCAAGAGAAAATTAGGAACGATGTTTTGCCTGTAATGTGCATATGATTCAAAACAATTATCAGTTCACCCCTCCGCCCACAGTCTGTGATCAGCAAAAAGCAGCACCTATCAACAAACAAACAGGCCTGCCAATTCAGGAGACACAGGAGATGTGGGTTCAATCCCTGGGTCGGGAAGATCCCCGGGTGGAGAAAATGGCAACCGACTCCAGTCTTCTTGCCTGGAGAATCCTATGGACAGAGGAGGCTGGCAACAGTCCGTGGGGTCGCAAAGAATCGGACATGACTGAAGCAACTAAGGAAGCGAGATCAACAAATGCAGAAACAGGAAATATATGTCTGCACACTGAAATTTACATGAAAATGAATTACAGGGACTTCACTGGTGGTCCAGTGGTTAAAAACTCAGCGCTCTCAACGCAGGGAGCCCAGCTTTGATTCCTGGAAGAAAAGCTGTGACAGAACAGAGACATCATTCTGCCAACAAAGGTCCACATAGTCAAAGCTATGGTTTTTCCAGTAGTAATTACAGATGTGAAAGTTTGACCATAACAAAAGCTGAGCACTGAAGAATTGATGGTTTTGAAGTGTGCTGCTCGAGAAGACTCTTGAGAGTCCCATGGAAAGTGAGGAGATCAGACCAGTCAATCCTAAGGGAAATAGTCCCTGACTATTCATTGCAAGGACTGATGCTGAAGCTGAAGCTCCAAAATGCTGGCCTCCTGAAGGAAAGGGCTGACTCATTGGAAAAGACCCTAATGCTGGGAAAGATTGAAGGCAGGAAGAAGAAGAGACAACAGAGGATGAGATGGTTGGATGGCATCACCCGCTCAATGCACATGAATTTGAGCAAACTCCTGGAGATCGTGAAGAACAAGGAAGCCTGGTGTGCTGAAGTCCATGGAGTTTCAAAGAGTCGGACACGACTTTGCGACTGAACAATAGAAGCTGCCTCATACATCAGCACAGTTCTTTATGGGTCTGCTGACACCATACCTAACATGCACTAATATGATATTTAAAATAGACGCTAACATGGGTATTAAATTAGAGCAGAGCCAAGTATACCAGCCTCAGGGTGGAAAGCCATATATGTAATAAGGATAAAAGAATGTAGACAGTTGAAAAAACACCAAGTAGAGTTAAAAATACCTGTAAAGAATAACTCACGAATGGCAAAACCAGCACAATAATGTAAAGAAAAAAGTCTTTCTTGAATCTGTTACAATAAAAAAATAAATAAAACAGAAACAACAAAAAAAGAATAACTCAAGAGCCTCTGCTGTCTGGAGAGGCAGGTGAATTCTTGTAAACACATCCATGGAGAGTTTCCCTTTTACCAGTTATTTCTGCTCCTGTCATTTTCCAGGCCTGGCTATTATTTAGCTCAGATGGTAAAGAATCAGCCTGCAATGCAGGAGATCCAAGTTTGATCTCTGGGTTGGGAAGATCACCTGGAGAGGAGTCTGGTGGGCTACAGTCCATGGGGTCACAAAGAGTTGGACACGACTAAGGGACTAATACTTTCACTTTCACCCAAAGATATGACTGTGTTTATCCCTCAGGTCAGCTTCCTCCTCCTGAGGGTTTTCACATCCACAAACAGGTAGTTCTGCCTGGCAGAGTGCCCACCGTGGTCTGCTGCACCAGAGCTGAGGGAGGGGCCGACAAGTGACCTGCCCACAGGTGTCCACTGTCCCCAGCCAACTGTGACTTAGGTTGATCAGCTCTCCAACCATGTGGCCAGGGTTCCTTGAGAGCAAGCAGTCATCACCCCTGAGAACATTTACAGAAAGCTTGAGTAATGGGGGGGTTCTCAGCCATGGAGTGAGCCTCCCCCAGAGGGAAGTAGAAAGGACAGGCGCTCTATAAGTCATCTCAAGAATGCAGGACCCTGAGAAGAAGAGCAAGGGGGTGCTGGGGAGCCCATGGGGCAGCTGGAGGGCACTGGGGTGAGACTAGACCCACAAGAGTAAGCGCAGGGACAAAGCCCACTGTGACCCATGAAGTCCTCAGGACTGGGGACTAAAGTCTCGAATCTTGGTGTACCAGCTAGATGCTGAATGTGGGCTGTAAGGACCTCCAACTAGCAGGGAGGGGTCCTGGCTTTGCTGTGTGATGGTCCTGCTTGTGGTCCTGCTCCGTGATTACATCATGCACCCAGGGCCACACTTCTCTGAAGCTCATCCACAAATCCCCATTTCCACTACTGTGCTGGCTTCTGAGGCAACATGCAGGAGTAATGGGCTTCCCAGGTGGCTCAGATGGTCAAGAATCTGCCTGCGATGTAGGAGACCCTAGTTATACCCCTGGGTTGGGAAGATCCCCTGGAGAAGGGAAAGGCTACTCACTCCAGCATTCTTGCCTGGAGAAGCCTATGGATAGAGGAACCTGGTGGGTTACAGTCCACGGGGTCGCAGAGAGTTGGCCAGGAATGAAGCACTGTGGATGGGCGCCCTGCAGAGAACTGAGCTTTGGGAGCAGGAACAGCCAAGATGTGGTCTGGGCAGCGACGGTGGCAAGGCTAGGGGTTTGGGGACTTGGGGGTAGGGAGACAGGGAGATGAGCAAGGCTGGGGCTGAAGCCAGGTATGAAGGAGAGAGGAGGCTCATGGATGGACAGGGCAGGGGGTCGAGAGCAGAACAGGGTCTTACCAGGAGTCGGGGGAGCAGACACTGGCCAGCGCCTGTTCCAGCTTCCTAATGACAGCCTGCAGTGGCGCCTCCTCCTCCCAGGGAGAAGCCCGCTCACCATAACTAGAGAGTAGCCCCACTCGCCAAACTAGAAAAAGCCTGCACAGCCTCGAAGACACAGCAGCCAAAAAACCCCAAACTCTCCTGAGAGACAAGCAGAGAACCACTCCACTTTCTGACACCTCTTGACCGAAGTCTCAGAGTCCCCTAAGTCATCCCACCAAAGCCAGCCCCCAATGACCTGTCACAGCTGTTCCTGAGACCCTCATGATCCCCCGTGTGCAACCCCCTCCCTCTCCTGTGACGTGTGGAGACCCCACGATACCCCCATTTGAGGCTACCCTCCCTCTGCTGTGATGTTGTGGAGATGCCCAGGGCCCCGTGTGCAGCCCCCATCTCCTGCGATGGCTGGGGAGCCACTGCCCTGTCCTGAGGTGTTGCTGGTAGGGTCTGTGTGTGCAGGGGCCATGGACTTGGGACAGGATGTCGCCGTCTGCTCAGAGCGCATCACTGCCCTTCAGCGGGGCCGGCTCACTGAGGGTACCTGTGGGGTGACTAGTATGAAGCCTTTGGGCGAAAGACGCAGCTCTAGCTGGGCTACCTAATTCAGCGGAGTGGTGCCCCATCTGCTTGAATGGCCTGAGCAGCCATGAATAAGGTGGGCATTAATATTAATTTACAAGGACAGTGAGAAGAAAAGGGGGTAGTAGCAATTTCTATAAATTCATGGTTTTCTTTGTTCTTATTTCCTGAACATCATTAAATCACTGGGATCCCAGAACTTCATTTCTTTCATGGCAGGGCATTTAAATGGAAATAGCCATATTATGTTTTTTCAGGGAAAATCACTAAACGTTGAATAATGGCACATCACCTGGGTCAGGTAACTGACCATTTTCTACTTATAGGATGTGCCTGTAACTTACGGGATGATTTAATGTTTCTCAAGGTGACTGGAGACCAGAAGACAAATCTCTGGCCTGTGATGTCTGGAACTTAGGAGGATTATCAAGGAATGCTCACTGGCTCCAGGCTTCATGATGTAAGAGATTATACATGCTGTGAATACACTTGGATGAGGACTCGCAATACTAGATTTCCCAGTTTTTAGTTAAAGCTGTTAAAAGATACAGGTAAGAACTTTCTGAATATAGAAACTATAATCTCAATCAGCCTCAATATGAGAGAGAAAAATAATAGCACTGATTGTCCCATAAGAAACAATTGGGATCGACACATACACACTGTTGATACTAAACAGGTAACCAGTGAGAACCTGTTTAGCTCAGGGAACTCTGCTTAGTGCTCTGTCGTGACCTGAGGGGGAAGGAGTCCCAAAAAGGAGGGGATGTTTTTATCCATACCACTGACCTGCTGTGCTATACACCTGAGCTAGCACATCACTGTAAATCAGCCGGTGCTGTGGTGGTGCTTTAGCACTAAGTTCTGTCCATCTATTTTGTGACCGTGTGGACTATAGTCCACCAGGCTCCTCTGTCCATGGGATTCCCCAGGAAAGAATATTGGGTGTGTTGCCATTGCCTGTTCCAGGGGATCTTCCCAACCCTGGGATCAAACCCATGTCTCCTGCATTGCCAGTGGATTCTCTACCAACTGAGACACCCGCAAATCAACCATACACAGATAGAAATTAATTGTAAAAAATAAAATTAATAGTAAAAAGGAAACAACGGCATGTTATTTTTCCTCCCTTGTAATTTCGGGCTTCTCTGTAATAGGGTTCTCTTTTATATTTGTCTCTCTTTTGCATGCTTCCCTCACTGGGAAGGGAGGGACTCCATGTCACTTCACAACCCCAAGGCTTGGGCTCTGCGTTGAATGGAATCTGGAGAGGACCTGCCCAAACAGAAATACTGTGCTGATGTCTGTTTCCACCAGTACGTCAAGGCTGTAAACTGTCACCCTGCTTATTTAGCTTATAGGCAGAGTACATCATGTGAAACACTAGGCTGGATAAATCCCAAGCTGGAATCAAGACTGTGGAGAGAAATATCAATAACCTCAGAGATGCAGATGACACTACCCTAATGGCATAAAGCAGAGAGGAACTAAAGTGTCTACTGATGAAGGTGAAAGAGGAGAATGAGAAAGTTGGCTTAAAACTCAGCTTTCAAAAACTGAAGATCATGGCACTTGCTCCCATCACTTCATGGCAAACAGGAAGGAAAAAATGTGACAGACTTAATTTTCTTGGTTTCCAAAATCATTGTGGACACTGACTGCAGCCATGAAATTGAAAGACATTTGCTTCTTGGAAGAAAAGCTATGACACACCTAGAGAGCATATTAAAAAGCAGAGGCGTTACTTTGCCAACAAAGGTCTGTATAGTCAAAGCTATGGTTTCTCCAATAGTCATGTATGAGTGTGAGAAATGGAGCATAAAGAAGGTTGAATGCCAAAGAATTAATGCTTTAGAATTATGGTCCTGGAGAAGACTCTTGAGAGTCCCTTGGACTGCAAGATCAAACCAGTCAATCCTAAGGGAAATCAACCCTGAATATTCATTGGAAGGACTGATGCTAAAGCTGAAGCTCTCATACTTTGGCCACCTGATGGGAAGAACTGACTCATTTGAAAAGACCCTGATGTTGGGAAAGATTGAAGGCGGGAGAAGAACGGGACGACAGAGGATGAGATGGTTGGATGGCATCACTGACTCAATGGACATGAGTTTGGGTAAACTCCGGGAGAAGGTGATGGACAGGGAGGCTTGGTGTGCTACGGTTCATGGGGTCACAAAGAATCAGACGTGACTGAGTAACTGAGCTGAACTGAACAGAATACTCATTTTAGGAGCTTCCCCGAGGGATCAGCAGGTGAAGAATCCATCTGCACTGCAGGAGACACAAGAGACTCAGGTTTGATCCCTGGGTTGGGAAGATTCCCTGGAGATGGAAATGGCAACTCACTCCGTATTCTTGCCTGGAGAATCCCATGGACAGAGGAGGCTGACGGGCTGCAGTCTGCAGGGTTGCACTGAGTCGGACACGACGGAGCAACTAACACAGCACTATACTGATTTTAACACTGCATCTCCAAAGTCGGTTTTGTGTTTTCCATCCAAGCATCACCTCGTTCGTGACCACACCTCAGGCTCTCAGCTGCATGGTGTCAGACAGTGTAGAGATGTGGTCTCTGAGATCAGAGCGCAGTTAAGGTAATGTCCCCAACCTACTTAAAACTCAGTGGGTAAACACACCAAGATAGTAACTCACTCCTCCCGAATCACGCCCTGCTGATACTGTGATAACTCAGGGAATCTTTGCAGGTCCACGTGCAATGTGTGCAGCTCTGGGTGAACTCCTGGGTGGAGCTGTGAGGTGCAGGGGGCATCACATACTTGTGAGGTTCAGGCAGCAGAGGGGATGAGCAAGAGCGACTCAACAGAGAAAAACTTGTAGAGTTTTGGATGGCAGCCATTCTGACTGGTGTAAAGTGGTACCTCATTGTAGTTTTGATTTGCATTTCTCTGATAATGAGTGATGTTGAGCATCTTTTCATGTGTTTGTTAGCCATTTTTATATCTTCTTTGGAGAAATGTCTGTTAAGTTCTTTGGCCCACTTTTTAATTGGGTTGTTTATTTTTCTAGAATGGAGCTGCAGGAGTTGTTTGTATATTTTTGAGATTAATTGTTTGTCTGTTGTTTCATTGGCTATTATTTTCTCCCATTCTGAAGGCTGTCTTTTCACCTTGCTTATAGTTTCCTTTGTTGTGCAAAAGCTTTTAATTTTAATTAGGTCCCATTTGTTTATTCGTGTTTTTATTTCCAATATTCTGGGAGGTGGGTCATGGAGTATCCCGCTTTGGGTTATGGCAGAGAGTGTTTTGCCTAATGCTGGAGAGGATGTGGAGGAAAGGGAACCCTCTTACACTCTTGGTGGGAATGCAAACTAGTACAGCCACTATGGAAAACAGTGTGGAGGTTCCTTAAAAAGCTGCAAATAGACCTGCCATATGACCCAGCAATCCCACTGCTGGGCATATACACCGAGGAAACCAGAATTGAAAGAGCCACGTGCACCCCAATGTTCATCGCTGCATTGTTTACAATAGCCAGGACATGGAAGCAGCCTAGATGCCCATCAACTGACGAATGGATAAGAAAGCTGTGGTACATATACACAATGGAATATTACTCAGCATTAAAAAAAAATTCATTTGAAGCAATTCTACTCAGATGGACGAAACTGGAGCCCATTATCCAGAGTGAAGTAAGCCAGAAGCAAAAACAACAATACAGTATATTAACGCATATATATGGAATTTAGAAAGACGGTAATGAGAACCCAACATACGAGACAGCAAAAGGAACGCAGATGTATAGAACAGACTCGTGGACTTTGTGGATGAGGGTAAGGGTGGGATGATATGGGAGAAGGGCATTGAAGCATGTTAATTTTCATATGTCTAATCAATCGCCAGCCCAGGATTGATGCTGGGGGCTGGTGCAGCGAGATTTCCCGGGGCGGGGAGGGAAGAGGGAGGGGGGTTCCGGAGGGGAAGAATATGTAAACCCATGGTGATATCATGACAATGTATGGCAAAAACAATTAAAAAATAATAAAATAATAAAAAAAACAGAGAAAAACTAGGAGACACGCTTTATATCTTCTAGTTTGGTTTTAAAATTGCCAAAATACTCATAGATCCAAGGTTATTAATACTAAATAACTGGCAAAAAACAAATTGATACTACGTGATAAATTAAGATTTTTAAATACAGAGGAGTGCATGTTCTTATTGTCACGAAAGACAACAAAACACACCGTTTTGTCCATTTTTAAGTGTGAAATTCAGCAGTATTAAATACATGCATCCTGTTGTGCAATCATAAAAGCATGCTTTGTATCCAATTATAAGATGTGATGGCGAACTGTTGTGTGTTCATGAAGAATGTGTATAATATGGTCAGCATACTCCGAGGAAGAAATATCTGGAAGGAAAAGGTCAACAATGTAAACAGTAGCCTTGTGTAATTTTTATATATGTTTCCTTTTCCTTAATCTGATTGGAACTGTCCAGTAATAATAAAACATTTATATATTATAATGAAGAATGTCATTCCTATTATAAAGAGTGATAATCTTCAAAAAAGTTTCCTTTTAATTATAAAGACTATAAAGTAAAAAATTTAGTTGAAAGTAAAAATATAATAAAGGCAAAGAACCTGGAAAACAAAACAATGTAACTCACAAGTGTCTGTATAACTTCCCTATTCCATTCAAAGGAACTTCTTTGAAACATGCCCTGAATCACAACCCACTAAGCTGATAGGATTTTGAGCATTTACAGCACTCCACTCAAATTTCGAAACAAAGCAGCTACAGAGTATACAAATTGAGGCTTGGACTTAAATGATTCCAACTTTTCAGGCTCTTCCCCAATTCAAGAATGAAAATTACAGGCCAAGATTTAGGGGGAAAGGATATAATTACTTGAACTGGAATTTGGCCTAACGCTGTTTTCTCTCAAATTGCTCAATGAAATGTTCTATTTAACTGAATTATATTAAATAATATTTTCTTTGGGATGGTTTTGTCCCAAAGAAAATAAAAGCAAGACGGCAAAGTGATTGTCTGGGTGATTGTTTTACAAATAGTGGAAGAACAAAGAAATTCGAAAAGCAAGGGAGAGAGGGAAAGGTCTATCCAGTTAAATGCAGATTTTCAAAAAAGAGCTAGAAGAGACAAGAAGGCCTTCTTCAACGAACAATGCTTAATAATAGAAGAAAACAACAAAGAGGGAAAGACTAGAGATCTTTTCAGGAAAATTGGAAATATCAAGGGAGCATTCTGCCCAAAGACGGGCACAAAAAAGCACAAAAACGGTAGAGACCTAGTTAACACTGAAGAGATCAAGAAGAGATGGAAAGACTACACTGCAGAACTGTATAAAAAATATATTAATGAACCAGATTACTACGATGGTGTGGTTAGTCATCCAGAGTCAGACATTCTGAAGCGTGAAGTCAAGTGGGCCTTAAGAAGCATTGCTGTTAATAAAGCTAGTGGATGCAATGAAATTCCAGAACTATTCAAATCCCTAAAGGATAATGGCATCAAGGCTTTGCATTCATCATGTCAGTAAATCAGTGCCCTGTACAGAACTGGAAAAGGTCAATCCTCATCCCAATTCCCAAAAAGGGTAGTACCAAAGAATGTGCTAACCATCGGACAATCGCCCTCATCTTCCATGCTAGTAAGGTCATGCTTAAAATCTTGTATGCTAGGCTTCAGCAAAATATAAACCAAGAAGTTCAAGCAGGGTTTAGAAAAGAAAGAGGAACTAAAGGTCAAACTGCCAACATTCGCTGGATTATACAGAAAGCCAGGGAATTTCAGAAAAATATCTATCTCCATTTTGTTGACTATACTAAAGCCATGACAAACTATGGAAAGCTCTTAGAGAGATGGGAATATCAGATCATCTTACCTGTCTCCTGAGAAACCTGGATGCAGGTCAAAAAGCAGCAGTTAGAACCCTGTATGGAACAATTGATTGGGTTAAGATTGAGAAAGGAGTATAAGAGGGCTGTCTACTGTCACCTTGTTTGTTTATATGCTGAGCACATTATGAGAAATGCTGGGCTGGATGAGTTACAAGCTGGAATCAAGACAGGTGGGAGAAACATCAACAACCTCAGATATGCAGATGATACTGCTCTGAAGGGAGAAAATGAAGAGAAATTAAAGAGCCTCTTGATGAGGGTGAAGGAAGAGAGCGAAAGAGCCGGCTTAAGACTAAATATTAGAAACACTAAGATCATGGTATCTGGCCCCATTACTGCATGGCAAATAGAAGGGGAAAAGGTGGAAGTAGTGACAGAGTTCCTCTTCTTGGGCTCCAAAATCACTGCAGATGGTGACTGCAGCCATGAAATCAGAAGACGATTGTTTCCTGGCAGGAAAGCAATGACAAACCTAGACAGTGTGTTGAAAAGTGGAGGCATTACTCTGCTGACAAAGGTCCATATAGTCAAGGCTACGGTCTTTCCAGTGGTCACGTAAGGGTGTGAGAGCTGGATCGTAAAGAAGGCAGAACGCCAAAGAATTTATGCCTTTGAACTGTGATGCTGGAAAAGACTCCTGAAAGTACCTTGGACGGCAAGGAGATCAAACCAGTCAATCTTAAGGGAGATCAACCCTGAATATTCACTAGAAAGCCTGATGCTGAAATTGAAGCTCCAGTATTTTAGTCATCTGATGCAAACAAATGACTCACTGGAAAACTTCCTGATTCTGGGAAAGATTTAGGGCATAAAGAGAAGAAAGTGTCAGAGGATGAGATGGCTGGAGGGGTGGGAAGGAGGTCCAAGAGGGAGAGGGCATATGTACACACGTAGCTGATTCACTTCATTGCACAGCAGGAACTAACATGACGTGGTAAAACAATTATGTTAAAATCAAAAAAATAAATAAACCCCATTAGTGTACTTATAATAATTCAACAGCCATATAGAGCACTCCAATAACACTTTATAACTTTGTTCCATGCATGATAATAACTCCATCAGTGAACTCCAACGCAGGGGTCTGGAGAACAAGACAGAAATAAATATCATCCTTAATAAACCTGGTGACTGTGATCTAGTTCTTGGTACCTTGGTTTCCTAGCCTGTGAATGTAAGACATGACCATTCCCATCTCACTGGATTGCATGCAGATTAGCAGGATATTTAAACCTCTACCTCTCCATCTTGTGTAGAAGTGGAAATACGCACGCCGGTCACGATGCTCACATATGGACACTAGTCAACTGAACACAGCACGTTCTCCATGACTCCCGAGGTAGGAGCCAGGAACACGCTTTCTGTAATGATGGGACTCATCTCCTGCCTTCCACTCCCTGCTCCACAGCCTGGTCTTGAAAACTGATCCTCAACCACCTCCAGGCAGCAACATCATATTTTAATCATGGTTTAATACACCTTCTCACCATCTCAAATCCACATGTAGATCAACATAAATCTGCCCCACCAAGATTCTGCGTTTGTTGTCATAAATGGAAAAGAGATGCTTTCTAACAGGGTTATATGCGGTGATCACGAATATTCTAAACAGGGGTCTCTCATGTCCACATTCCCATACCTGCCTCTGCAGAATGGAAGGACAAGAAAGACCTCAGCTGCAAGCACGGTGGCCTACTGGCAAAAGGGAGTGTCTTGTTCACCAGCAGCTGTCCTACAACAGACTCTTGGGGCAGTGGCATAAATTACATTATGGGGCACATTAAATAAAAAAAAATTTTAAGTGAAAAAAAAAAACTCTTCAGATCTATAAGAAATACCGTAAGAAAAATGGGCTAAGCATATGAACTACTCATACAAGCAGATGTGCGTGCTCAGTATCTCAGTCATGTCTGACTCTTTGCAACCCCATGGACTGTAGCCTGCCAGGATCCTCTGTCCATGGAATTATACTGGCAAGAATACATGAATGGATTGCCATTTCCTCCTACAATTCATACAAGAGTAAAAATCAATTAATGTGAAAGTGGAAAATTGATACGCACAATTTTATTTCAAAATGTAAATAAAAAGTGTAATGAAATACAGTTTGACTCAAATTTAATTAGAAAGAAAACATCCATACTAGCAAGAGTGTCTTAAAGGAAGATAGATTCAGTTCATTAATTGTCAGATGGCAAAAATTTCAAAAATAATATAAAAATGGTTTATCTTATACAAACAAATAATGTACTCTTTGACTTAGCATCATATTTGTAAGAAGTTAACCTAAGAAAATAATATAAAAAGAAAGTTTAGTAAAACAATATTTATAATAGAAAATGGATTGAAAAAATTATAGTCTAAATATTATAAATTATATGATAGAATATTACTCAACTATTAAAATAATAAATATAAGACTCCTTTTGGAGCATGAAAAGTATGTGTGTCATACGTTAAGTAAAAAAAGTAAACTTTTCACTAATTACCACTATAGAGAATAATGTGTATCCAAGAACAAGAACAGAACAGGGAACAAAATATACTAAGATGTGATTAGAAAAAAGGATAAACATTATGTCGTTACTTCAAAATCCACAAGACAAATAAACGCACTATTTGTTCATAAAGATTTTCTATAACAACTTACTGTCTTGTGGGTGTGGGGCGCCTCTTACAGCACCGACCGTATCTCAACCAACAGCACGGAGTTAGGAGAAAGTTCAGGCCTATTATGACTACTCAGTTACACGTGTTCCACACACTTTGGTGGCCTCAGAAGCGCTGCACTGACTATCTGAGGGCGGGTCGGGACAATTCTCCTTTCCCAGAGCAGAGATTCATATTGGGGTTTGCCTCTTCATCGTGGCAGAAGCTGCAGGAAGCGGGAGTCGTGAGTACAGACGGACAGGCCTGTCCTTGGACAGTGTCCACGCATGGCACGTGATCTCCAGGGTGGCTCAGAAGTGAGTGTGTGACCGTCTGCAAAGCGCCGTGACCGTGCGGCTGGGTGCCCCTGGGTTTCTGTAGTTATCCTTCCCCCAGGTGAGCAGAGAGTGACTTCTGTTAGTGGGGCATCTTGGCAAAACAAGTATCTCCCCTGCCTCCTCTGGCCTCACAAGCTGAGCTACGGGTAACTGTCTGTGGCTTCGAAAGCAACCAGCTGCTTCTCTTGAGCGTCGTTTTCTCCCCAAGAGACCACCCAGCCAAGGGGGCGACTCAGATCCATCCGGCTGGTTGCTGGGGCTGGCATCTGCCCCTGGGTCACCGAGAGGCATCCTCCCCACAGTGGGTGCCACGGCGCCAGGTCCTGCCAGGGCTGTGGGGAGAGTGCATTGGGTTTCTGCCCCTCTCTTCTTCACTGCTTATTTCCCCCCAAACAGACATCTCTGTTACTTAAATTCTAGAGTGAAGTTTTCCAGCTGCGCACGTTGTAGCTGGTCACATAACTGAGAGGACCCAAGAGGCCACAGAATACACCCCACCAAAGGTTTTATTTTTCGTTTTGTTTTGAAGTTTTTAATTTGAAATATAGTTGATTTGCAACGTTGTGTTAGTTTCTGCTGTAGAGCAAAGTGATTCAGTTGTATATATATGTATATATAAGTATATTCTTTTTCATATTCTTTTCCATTATGGTTTATCCCAGGATATTGAGTATAGCTCCCTGTGCTGTACAGTAGGGCCTTATTGTGTATCCATCTTGTATATAATGGTATGTATCTGCTAATCCCAAATTCTCACTCCATCCCTCCTCACCCCCCACCTCTTGGCAGCCACCAGTCTGTTCTCTGTCTGTGAGTTAGTGAGGGGGTAACAGGCAGGAAGGCCAGGGGTCTCCAAAAGGAGGAAATAGGCTGCAAGTGTCAGACGTTTTTCTCTCTCTCTTAAGTGGCAAGAGGAAACAAACCAGCGATATTTTTTCCCTTCTCTATACAAATTTAAAAGAGGTTTCTCTTAAAACACTGCGTTGCCATAAGGACACCTGGTCTCACCTGAAATTAACTAGTCTCAAGCCTTGAGTTAACCAGTGCATTCTTCTTATGGAAATGTTCGTCTTAAACTGTGTTAATGTACTATGCATTTGCCCCAAACTCTCTCTTTGATTGGGTTCTGCCCAATGGCTTAAAACTTACTCTGCAAACCAGTATGTTATATTTAGACACTGTTCTCCTAATCTATGTAAATGAAACTATCAGTAGGTAAACTGCCCTACAAAATTCAGGTTAATCGTTTTATGGCCCAGGATGACGCGTCTGGTGCCAAGATTATCCCCAAGTACATCTTATGGATGAGGGGCCCAGTGCCATTCTGAGTTTTGAGACTTTCCTTCCTTTCATTAGCAAACTGCTAGTGACTATATAACATCCAGCCAAAAACTAGCAGGGGGGTACTCTTTCTGCCCCCTTCTGATGCCTATGGCAGAAGCTTTCTCTATCTCCTTTATACTTTAATAAAACTTTATTACACAAAACCTCTGAGCGATCAAGCCTCGTCTCTGGCCCCGGACTGCATTATTCTCTTCCAGAGGCCAAGATTCTTGGCATCTATTTTGTGATTTCGTCAACAACTTTTCCTTAGTTCCTGTTTGTGAACCATCCGTGAAACAGAATCAGGTGTTAATAAAGGTGCGTTGCTGTTTAGTCACTCAGTTGTGTCCAACTCTTTGTGACCCAGTGGACTGCAGCATGCCAGGGTTCCCTGTCTTTTACCATCTCCCACAGCTTGGTGAAACCCACATCCATTGAGTCGGTGATGCCATCCAACCATCTTATCCTCTGTCGTCCCCTTCTCCTCCTACCTTCAATCTTTCCCTGAATTCAGGGTCTTTTCCAACGAGTCAGTTCCCTGCATCAGGTGGTCAAAGTATTGGAGCTTCAGCTTCCGTATTAGTCCTCCCGGTGAATATGACTGGTTTGAGTTCCTTGCAGTCCAAGGGTCTCTCAAGAGTCTTCTCCAAAACCACAGTTCAAAAGCATCAATTCTTTGGTGCTCAGCCTTCTTTACAGTCCAACTCACATCTATATATGACTATGGGAAAAACCATAGCTTTGACTATACCAACTTTTGTCAGAAAAGTAATGTCTGGTTTTTAATACACTGTCTAGGTTTGTAATAGCTTTTCTTATAAGGAGCAAGTGTCTTTTAATTTCATGGCTGCAGTCACCATCTGCAGTGATTCTGGAGCTCAAGAAAATAGTCTGTCACTGTTTTCACCATCTATTTGCCATGAAGGGATGGGACCAGATGCCATGATCTTAGTTTTTTGAATGCTGAATTTTCAGCCAGCTTTTTCACTCTCCTCCACCCTCATTAATAGGCTCTTTAGTTCCTCTTCACTTTTTGCCATAAGGGTGGTATCATCTGCATATCTGAGGTTACTGATATTTCTCCTGGCAATCTTGATTCCAGCTTGTGCTTCATCCAGCCCAGCGTTTTGCATGAGGTAATCTACATAGAAGTCAAATAAGTAGGGTGACAATATACAGCCTTGATGTATTATTTTCCCAATTTGGAAGCAGTCTGTTGTTCCATGTCCCATTCTAACTGTTGCTTCTTGACCTGCATACAGATTTCTTAGGAGGAAGGTAAGGTGGTCTGGTATTCCCAGCTCATTAAGAATTTCCCACAGTTTGGTGTGTTGTGATCCACACAGTCAAAGCCATTAGCATAGTCAATGAAGCAGAAGATGTTTATCTGGGTTATCTTGCTTTTTCTATGATCCAATGAATGTTGGCAATTTGGTCTCTGGTTCCTCTGCCTTTTCTAAAACCAGCTTGAATATCTGAAAGTTCTCAGTTCACATACGGTTGAAGCTTAGCTTGGAGAATTTTGAGCATTACTTTGCTAGCATGTGAAATGAGTGCAATTGTGTGGTAGTTGATACATTCTTTGGCACTGCCCTTATTTGGGATTGGAATGATCAGTGATTTTTTTCCAGTCCCGTGGCCACTGCTGAGTTTTCCAAACTTGCCGGCATACTGAGTGCAGCACTTTAACAATGGATTGAGTTTGAGCAAACTCCAGGAGATAGTGAAGGACAAGGAAGCTTGGTATGCTGCAGTCCATGGGGTCGCAAAGAGTCAGACATGACTGAGCCACTAAACAACAGCAACAGGCAAAGGGGGCCACAGCGAGCCCCTGCCTTGAAAAACTGTCTCAACCTGCCAGGATCTGGTGAGGAATTTTATAGTGACAGCCCAAGGTGGGGGAGTGCTGGCAAGAATCAGGGTGTGTACAGGGACTGCAGCCCTTTAACCTGGTCTCAAGTGGCCTCCTGAAGAGCTTCTCAAGCTTATCAATCTGTGATGTCCTCTGGAATGAAGAGTGCTAACCTATTACGTTTGTTGGGGGTGCTGGGAAAGATTGAAAGCAGGAGTAGAAGTGGGCAACAGAGGAAGAGATTGTTGGATGGCATCACTGACTCAATGGACAAGAGTTTGAGCAAACTCT
Source organism: Antilocapra americana (assembly GCA_007570785.1). NCBI lineage: Eukaryota > Metazoa > Chordata > Mammalia > Artiodactyla > Antilocapridae > Antilocapra > Antilocapra americana. Next base: position 31,550 of record ML663446.1, on the reverse strand, counting down.
GGGAGATGGTGAAGGATAGGGCAGCCTGGCATGCTGCAGGCCATGGGGTCACAGAGAGTCAGACTCGACCTAGTGACTGAACAAAAAAGTTCTGCAGAAGAGCTCAAAGATACTGTTATCTGTGTCACTTGACGGGAAACCAGGACCTGGTCCAAGGCTGCTCTGTTGCTTCTCGGCCGCTCCTCCCTTGTCTCTGCATCCACCCCCTTCCCTGATCAGCATCTGTTTGCACCTTCCCTGTGGGGCTCAGGGAAGGTCATGGAGGCTGGAGTCTGTTCCCTACAAACAAGAAACAAGGGGACCCAGAAAGGCTTCTGTGCTCAAGAGCTCCGGGGTCTTGCTCATTTCCTGTCGAAGATAAGACTGTGGCTTAAACGTAGGGATTTATGAATCAAAACGGTATGTGTGTGTGTAACTGTGTATCTCTGGCTTTTTCATCCACCCAAGTGTGTTGCTGAAACAGACGTGATGGAAGGTATTATCTCATCCGAATGACTGGGGAATGGTACCCTGCCAATCTGTTCTTCATTCTCTTTTAACAGGGCTGGATAATGGTAACTCTGACAATTATCTCAGCCCACTCAAGTGGCTAATTTAAAACAATTAGGAGACCAGGATTGGACACCTGAAAGGTATACAGAAATTTTGATTTTAATTAAAGATCTTCTAGAGGCAGGTATGTCAGTACCCACAAATTCCTCATTTAATGGCCTTTGAGAAAATCTAAAGAACCCTGGACTCACTGAAGATGACACAAATCTTAATAAATACTGGCCCCCAGGCCACAACAGGGCAGAGTGTGACAATGAATATTCAAACTGGGGGACAAGCTGAAGGAGATCTGTGGTTCTGTGAGGAGGTTGGTCAGTACTTTCTCTCCATTTCTGCTCACAGAGAAATTCAAAGACAAGCTGCATTCATGTGAGATGGATGGGAAAATACACTTGCACTGTGTTTCCATGAGGGTATTTAAATTTTCCTGCTGTTTCTGGAACTTGTCTTACAGCTGGAGTCTGTACCCTTGACTGACATCCCCCATTTCCCACCCTCAGCCCTGCAATCACCATCCTACTCTCTGGATCTCTGAGTCCACACATGAGATCATGCAGTGTGGGCCTCTCTCTGACTTATTCCACTCGCCAAATGCCCTCAAGGGCCATTCCTTTTGCCACAAATGGCAGAGTTTCCCTCTTCCTCGTGGCTGAACAATAACATTCCATATCACATCTTCTTAATCTACTCATCTATTGACAGACACTCAGGCAATTTTCATGTTTTGATTCAGTTCAGTTCAGTTCAGTTCAGTCGCTCAGTCATGTCCGACTCCTTGTGACCCTATGAATCGCAGCATGCCAGGCCTCCCTGTCCATCACCAACTCCCGGAGTCCACCCAAACCCATGTCCATCGAGTCAGTGATGCCATCCAGCCATCTCATCCTCTGTCTTCCCCTTCTCCTCCTGCCCCCAATCCTTCCCAGCATCAGGGTCTTTTCCAATGAGTCAACTCTTCACATGAGGTGGCCAAAGTATTGGAGTTTCAGCTCAACATCAGTCCTTCCTATGAACACCCAGGACTGAGCTCCCTTAGGATGGACTTGTTGGATCTTCTTGCAGTCCAAGGGACTCTCAAGAGTCTTCTCCAACACCACAGTTCAAAAGCATCAATTCTTCAGCACTCAGCTTTCTTCACCATCCAACTCTCACATCCATACATGACTACTGGAAAAACCATAGCCTTGACTAGACGGACTTTTGTTGGCAAAGTAATGTCTCTGCTTTTTAATATGCCGTCTAGATTGGTCATAACCTTCCTTCCAAGGAGTAAGCATCTTTTAATTTCATGGCTGCAGTCACCATCTGCAGTAATTTTGGAGCCTCCAAGAATAAAGTTTGACACTGTTCCCACTGTTTCCCCATCTATTTGCCATGAAGTGATGAGACCAGATGCCATGATCTTAGTTTTCTGAATGTTGAGCTTTAAGCCAACTTTTTCACTCTCCTCTTTAACTTTTAGCAAGAGGCTTTTTGGTTCCTCTTCACTTTCTGCCATAAGGGTGGTGTCATCTGCATGATGACAGATAATATCAATATCTGAGCTTATTGATATTTCTCCCTACAATCCTGATTCCAGTTTGTGCTTCTTCCAGCCCAGCATTTCTCATGATGTACCCTGCATTTCTCATGATGTACCCTGCATAGAAGTTAAATGAGCAGGGTGACAATATACAGCCTTGACATACTCCTTTTCCTATTTGGATCCAGTCTGTTGTTCCATGTCCAGTTCTAATTGTTGCTTCCTGACCTGCATACAGGTTTCTCAAGAGGCAGGTAAGATTGTCTGGTATTCCCATATATCTCATAATTTTCCACAGTTTATTGTGATCCACACAGTCAAAGGCTTTGGCATCGTCAATTAAGCAGAAGTAGATGGTTTTCTGGAGCTTTCTTGCTTTTTCGATGATCCAGCGGATGTTGCCAATTTGGTCTCTGGTTCCTCTGCCTTTTCTAAAACCAGCCTGAACATCTGGAAGTTCACAGTTCACGTATTGCTGAAGTCTGGCTTGGAGTATTTTTAGCATCACTTTACTAGCGTGTGAGATGAGTGCAATTGTGTGGTAGTTTGAGCATTCATTGGCATTGCCTTTCTTTGGGATTGGAAGAAAATCGACCTTTTCCATTCCTGTGGCCACTGCTGAGTTTTCCAAATTTGCTGGCATATGGAGTGCAGACTGTGAATAAAGCTGCAGTGAACATAGGGGCAGATAGTGCCTCGACAGCCTATTTTCATTTCCTTTATCTGTACACCCAGGAGTGGGTTGCTGGGTCACATGGTAGCTCTGCTTCTAGATTTTTGAGGCTCCTCCCTACTGTTCTCCATAGTGACTGCACCAGTTTTCATTCTCACCAGCAGTGCAGGAGGGCTCCCTTTCTCCACACCCTTGTCAGTATTTGTTATCTCTGGTCTTTTGATGATGGCCATTCTGACAGGTGTGAGGTGATAGCTCATTGTGATTTGGATTTGTATTCCCCTGATGATTAACAATGTTGGACACTTTTTCATGCACCTCTTGGCCAATTTTATAATTAACTCTTCGGGGGAAATGTCTATTCAGTTGCTCTTTCCAATTTTTAATCAGATTGTTTGTTTTCCTGCTGAGTTGTATGAATTCTTTACATATTTTTGCCATTAAAGATAAACTTGATTCAACTGAAAGCACAGCTATTTATTACATTATTGCTAAGTGTACCTTCTCAATCTGATCAGATCTCCTGATCCCTACATGAAAACTAAATTAGAAGTACTGGTTAGTCATACAATACCAGAAGAGGCTAGTAAACCAACTAAAGAACAGGGCTCAGCAAAACCCATGAAATGTTCCAACATCTCTAAGACAGGGGTGACTAGGGCATGCCTCAGACAACCAGAAATAAGTTATTGGTCCTTCCAACTGCAAAATCAAAGTGAGGGGCATGAAAATTGATTGTGTGGTTTCTAGAAAAACCACATATAACATCTGAGAGATTTATTAGCCCCTATTTGTAACATTGGGACTTCCCTAGGAGTTCAGCTGGTAAAGAATCTGGCTGCAGTGCAGGAAACCTGGGTTCAACTCCTGGGTGAGGAAAATCCCCTGAAGGAGGGCATGGCAACCTACTCCATTATTTTGGCCTGGAGAATCCAGTGATCAGAGGAGCCTGGCAGGCTACCGTCCATGGGGTCGCAAAGAGTCAGACACAACTGAGCAACTAAGCACAGCACAGCGTTCATAATGTCCAGGACATAACAGCCCTGGTAGCTCAGTGGTGAAGAATCCATCTGCCAAGCGGAGATTCAGGAGACATGGGTTCGATCCCTGGGTTGGGAAGATCCCCTGGAGCAGGGAATGGCAACCCACTCCAGTGTTCTTGCCTGGAGAATCCCCATGGACAGAGGAGCCTGGTGGGCTACAGGTCATGGGGTCACAGAGAGTAATATATGGCTTAATGACTGAGTACATATGGATGCATTCATAAAATAACCAAGAGAAAAAAAATTAGATTTGAGTGAGGCTTTAAGAAAAGGAGGTTTTGCTCTTTTTCTTAGGCCCCCCCCAAAGAACCACAGCACAATCAAGCCCTCTGTAACTCTACTCTCCCACTGTCCCTTGAACGCTGGCGCAAACAGAGATGATGCAGAACAACGAGAACTCTTACGCTGGTGGTGGAAACACCTCATGACGCCACTTGGGACGACAGTCTGTCAGAGTCTTATAAGCAACTACCTAGGTTTTACTCCAAGGTTTTACTCAGGAGACTTTACTCCAAGGTTTTACTCAGGAGACATGAAAACTTATGTTTTCACAAAATCTCATATATCAGTGCTTTTTTTGGGGGGGGCATGCCCCGCAGCACATAGGACCTTGGATTGCCAACCAGAGACTGACCCCGGGCCCCCTGACCTGGAAGCACGGAGTCTTCCCTGCTGGACTGCTGGGGAAGTCCCATCTATGTTTCAGCACCAGCATGCTAGCCAGAGCTGTAAAGAAGACATACAGCCCACTAGTGAATGGGCACGCAAAGCCTGGCACATCTCCACGACAGAACACTCTCAGGCACAGAAAGGAGTGAACTGCTGGCAAATGCCACAGCGGGGCTGAATCCCAGAAGGCTGCACACTGCCTTCATTATCCCACTTAGCATTCTGGGGAGGGCATCTCTCCAGTGCCGGAGAGCAGATTAGGGGTCCTCAGAGGATGCTGGCGGAGGAGGGCGTGACCACAGGGGCTGCACAAGGAGATGTCTGAGGTGACAGGTTGTGTCTCATTCCCGGCTGTGGTTGCCTGACACTGCCCCTGTCAAGTATAGTTCAGTAGTCACTGACCCACACACCAAAAGGAACAAGTATTACTGTATAGAAATTCAAACATAATTTGAAACAAATCTCAGTGTTATGTGCTAAGGTGCTTCAGTCGTGTCCCACTCTTGCGACCCCATGGACGGTAACGCGTCAGGCTCCTCCATCCATAGGATTCTCCAGGCAAGAATACTGGAGCGCGTTGCCATTTCCTTCTCCAGGGATTTTCCTGAAACAGGGATTGAACCTGTGTCTCCTGCTTGGCAGACGGATTCTTTACAAATGAAGCACTGGGGAATTAATGTTATGAATGTTGAGCTGTGCTTAGTGGCTCAGCCGTATCCAACTCTTTGTGACCCCATGGGCTGTAGCCTGCCAGGCTCTTCTGCCCATGGGATTCTCTGGACAAGAATACTGGAGTGGGTTGCCATGCCCTCCTCCAGGGGATCTTCCTGACCCAGGGGTCGAACCCACATCTCTTAGTCTCCAGCAATGGCAGGCCGATTCTTTACCACCAGCACCACCTGGGAAGCCCAAACAAATCTGGTAACAGGCATATTACCTAAAAAGCAAAGCTGACTCAAGCACTTGGCCAAAGTTTGACACTGCCACCCAGTGGTCCGCACTGGTACTTGCACTGGACAGTAACCTGATGGAATTCCCCAGAAACAGAGTGACAACCCCCAGACTTGCTTCTGTTACTGGGCCCCACTACAAAGGACATACATGCATTATGAGACCCGAGATACCCATCACTGTGGATTATGTCACATCGTCATCCTACATGGAGGGAAAGGGAGAGAAGTTAATGGACTTCATTGTCTTTAAAAGAAAAGGTACATTCAAGAATATACAACAGGGGTTCAGTTCAGTTCAGTTGTCTCTCAGTCGTGTCTGACTCTTTGTGACCCCATGAATCACAGCAGGCCAAGCCTCCTTATCCATCACCAACTCCCTGAGTCCACCCGAACCCATGTCCACTGAGTCAGTGATGCCATCCAACCATCTCATCCTCTGTCGTCCCCTTCTCCTCCTGCCCTCAATCTTTCCCAGCATCAGGGTCTTTTCCAATGAGTCAGCTCTTCATATCAGGTGGCCAGAGTATTGGAGTTTCAGCTTCAGCATCAGTCCCTCCAATGAACACCCAGGACTGATCTCCTTTAGGATGGACTGGTTGGATCTCCTTGCAGTCCAAGGGACTCTCAAGAGTCTTCTCCAACACCACAGTTCAAAAGCATCAATTCTTCAGGGCTCAGCTTTCTTTATAGTCCAACTCTCACATCCATACATGACTACTGGAATAACCATAGCCTTGACTAGATGGACCTTTGTTGGCAAAGTAATGTCTCTGCTTTTTAATATGCTGTCTAGGTTGGTCATAACTGTCCTTCCAAGGAGCAAGCATCTTTTAATTTCATGGCTGTAATCACCATCTGCAGTGATTTTGGAGCCTCCAAAAGTAAAGTTTGACACTGTTTCCACTGTTTCCCCATCTATTTGCCATGAAGTGATGGGACCAGATGCCATGATCTTAGTTTTCTGAATGTTGAGCTTTCACTCTCCTCTTTCACTTTCATCAAGAGGCTTTGTAGTTCCTCTTCACTTTCTGCCATAAGGGTGGTGTCATCTGCATATCTGAGGTTATTGATATTTCTCCCGGCAATCTTGATTCCAGCTTGTGCTTCTTCCAGCCCAGTGTTTCTCATGATGTACTCTGCATATAAGTTAAATAAGCAGGGTGACAATATACAGCCTTGACGTACTCCTTTTCCTACTTGGAACCATTCTGTTGTTCCATGTCCAACAGGAAGCAACATCCTAACTGTTGCTTCCTGACCTGCATACAGGTTTCTCAAGAGGCAGGTAAGATCGTCTGGTATTCCCATCTCTCTCAGAATTTTCCACAGTTTATTGTGATTCACACAGTCAAAGGATTTGGCATAGTCAATAAAGCAGAAATAGATTTTTTTTTTCTGGAACTCTCTTGCCCTTTCGGTGATCCAGTGGATGTTGGCAATTTGATCTCTGGTTCCTCTGCCTTTTCTAAAGCCAGCTTGAACATCTGGAAGTTCACAGTTCATGTATTGCTGAAGCCTGGCTTGGAGAATTTTGAGCATTACTTTACTAGCGTGTGAGATGAGTGCAACTGTGTGGTAGTTTGAGCATTCTTTGGCATTGCCTTTCTTTGGGATTGGAAGGAAAACTGACCTTTTCCATTCCTGTGGCCACTGCTGAGTTTTCCAAATTTGCTGACATATGGAGTGCATCACTGTCACAGCATCACGGGGGTTGGGGGGGCATATCATGAGACCTCATTACATGGATGTTCAGGAGGCTGGTGTTCCTCTGGGTCCTCCATTTCCTTGTGGACTTTGAAAGGATGTCACCGAGTGGCCCCTTCCCTGTGACACTATCAGAGAGTGCCAGTGGTGTGGGTGGTAGATGGTCATTGACCATCCAGAGGAGGGGTTCCCAATCTCCAATCTGTGTTTCGGTACCTCCTGTCATCATCAGTAGTGAGGTTAGATTAAAAATAAAATGCACAGTAAATATACAGCTTGAATCATCCTAAAAACACTCCTCATCCCCGGCTGGTGGAAGAACTGTCTTCCACAAAATTGGTCTCTGGTGCCAGAAAGGTTGGGAACCGCTGATCAAGATGACCAACCTGTGTTCCATCTGAAAACAGTGCTCTGTTCATGTGCTGATGGCATTTCACTAACGGAAGGGGGAAAAGAAAAACCCACTATGTGGGCAAAAATTGCAGTGTTCCTTGCACCATCAGAGGAAATAGCCAACAGCAAAAGTGGCTTTTGCCAGTTGTTGGGGAGGAGCCAGTGGGGTTGTGATGTGGTCTAGAAAATGGGCGTGAGACACCTGAAGGGCAAAGAAGCCCAGAGCGGGGGCTGCATCATGAAACTCCTTACTGCATCACGGGCAGGTGTCATGCTGCAGCAGTTCCAGACTCACCCCAGACAACTCCTATAACAACCCGGAACCACCGGTGCAGGTGAGTCAGCCTGTCTTGGCTGCATAACCAGGGACAGAAAGATCTCACTGGAAGCTTCCAGCAAAGTCTCCCAAAGCCACACGCATCCACAGGTGATGGTCCCATCTGTGGATGTTGCATCCTCCCATGTGGGGGGCCTCGATGTCAAGCCCATGGTTTGCCTGGACTCTCCTGCCTGCCACGCCATGTCCTTATCTTCACTAAAACCTCACACAAGGATGCTCCACAGAGCATCAACCATCTGAATCTCATTTTCCGTCCATTCAACCCCAACTGTATTATGGAGAAATAATAAAGCCTACTTCATTGGGTTGCTTATAGGAACAAATTAAACTATTTAAAGTGTTTAGAACAAAGCTGGCACATTTGGTGCTGAAAAATATTCACTTTCATCACTAAAACAAGGGCATCACTGCCATCATTAATAATCTCCCAAGGCAAACAACAATACATGCCTGGATATGTAAATTCCAGCTTGTCTATTTCTTAAATACTTTACAGAAATATTATTTTGCAAAAAATATATTTGCTATTTCAATGGATAAGACTAGTGTGTGTGCTCAGTCACTCAGTCGTGTCCGACTCTTTGCAACCCCATGGACTGTACCCACCAGACTCCTCTGTCCTTGGGATTTCCCAGGTAAGAATGCTGGAGTGGGTTGCCATTTCTTACTCCAGGGGATCTTCCTGACCCAGGAATCGAACCAATGTCTCCTGCACTGTGGGTGGATTCTTTACTGCTTGAGCCACCAGGGAAGGATTTTTATATGATGACATGAACTTTATTTACTGATTTAAGGAAAAGTTAAGTCATGTTTATGGCTCTGCTTTGTCCACATCTATTCCGTGAGAACTGATGCTCCTCCCTAGGACCAGCTCCAATGTTCACATGTGAGTCAGACGCATCTTGTGTTTCCATTTCAAAACAAAAAGAAAGGTACTGGGGCTTCCCTGGTGGCTCACTGGAAAAGAATCCGCCTGCCAATGCAGAAGACGAGGGTTCAGTTCCTGGTCTGGGATCCTGCATGCCGCAGAACAGCTAAGCCTGTGTGTCCCAACTACTGAGTCTGTGCTCCAGAGCCCGGGGCCGCAACAACAGAAGCCCTGAAAAGCGAAGTCTGCGCTCTGCAACAGAGATGGGCCCCCGCTCTCCACAGCTCAAGGAAAGCCTGTGCAGCAATGAGACCCAGCACAGCCAAATAAATAACAAATAATTTTTTTAAAAGGTATTGATTAAACTAAAAGGAAAATATCCGCCAGAAACACTTGATACCGCTTTTCAATATGCATTGCTTTTAATATTAATTTCACATGAGACCCATTTACCATCATAAATATTTCTCCTTCTTTAATGAAAATGATTCTCCGATTTCTAATCTCTGTGAAATATGTGAAAATTACTATTCCATAAATTTGAACTTTGTTTCAAATTAATATATATAAGTAACGTGCTAGAATCTAATTTATAAAGTGGCAAAAATAATTTTGTAGTATGTTACTTTTTTTCTTTGAGTTTTAACTAAATTTTTTATAAGGTTTTGAGTCTCTGATTTGAAAAGCAATTTAAAACAGGTTATTCATGAATTCTGTTGCTACAACATAGAAAGGGTGAATGCAAATTTCCAATTAGAGGCAGCCTTAAATGGACTTTTGAATGTCAGTCTATGTTCAAAGTGCAGAGATAAAGATAATTTTTTAAATCATATTTTTTCATTTATGCATGACATAGATATCTATTGTATATTCTATGTGAATTCACTCTACAAATTGCTTTAGATTGAAGAGCAATACTCTGTTGATAGATGAAATTGACAGTGACATTTAGAGTTGGACAAATGTGGTTTATACAATGGAACTCTATTGTTATAATTGATAAGCAACCCAATTCAGGAAACCTAACATTTCCTATTTTGCTTTGGAGTGAGTCTTGAGGTTTACAAAGATGGAGGCTTCAGGGATTACTAGCTAGGATGACCAATGATAACACTTTTAAAGTCTTGGAAAAGAATATTTCTGAAAAGTAGATGAATTTGGATGACCTGTAACTTTGGTCTTTAACAGGTGACCCAAACGTGCCGTACAGGGTGACAGCATGGCCGCACGGGAACGCCCAGCGGCCCCCCAACATGACCGCCCGCCATGCCCTCGGCCCCAAATCCTTAGAAAAACAAATTCACTCATTCAAAATACTTCAGGTGCTTTATATATATCATATATAAATATATATGAGCTTCCCTTGTGGCTCAGATGGTAAAGAGTCTGCTTGTAATGCAGGAGACCTGGGTTTGATCCCTGAGTTGGGAAGATTCCCTGGAGGAGGGAATGGCAACCTACTCCAGCATTCTCACTTGGAGGATCCCCATGGGCGGAGGAGCCTGGAGGGCTACAATTCATGTGGTCACCACGATGGAGAGACTAAGCACAGCACAGCACCAGCTTTATATAGAGGATGGATAAACAACAAAGGTCTACTGTACAGCAGAGGGAATTACATTTAATCTCCTGTGATATGCCGTAATGGAAAAGAATATAAATAAAAGGTACATGTATGTGTGTGTGTGTATGTATGTATGTATGTATATGTGTGTGTGTGTGTGTGTGGATAGCAATAACTTTCCTGTACAGAAGTAATTAACACAACACTATATAAATCGACTCTGAAAAGTAAAAGTGTTAGTCGTTCAGCCATGGCTGGCTCTTTGGGATCCCATGGACTATAGCCTGCCAGGCTCCACTGTTCCGTGGGATTTTTCAGACGAGAATACTGGAGTAGGTAGCCATTTCTTTCTCCAGGGGATCTTGCCAACCCAGGGATCAAACCTGGGTCTCCTGCATTACAGGCAGATTCTTTACTGTCTGTATTGTACTCATTATTATATTACTTCCGTTTTTAAAAAATCAAATTAAAAAAAAAAAAGAACAGGTTGGCCAGGTTAAGACATTACAAGGAAGCAATGTTCAAGCAGAGGTCTCAATAAGACGAAAGAGCCACGCTTGCCAAATATGCGTACAGGGGTCCACATAAGTGAAGAGCGGGTTTACACGTCAAGTTACGGTTCTGAGCAGGAGGCGAGTTTGGTGTCCACAGCCCTCAAGGAGACGACCTCTGGTCTGGAAGGAAAGGCAGATGAGCAGGCAGAAAGGCTCAGGGCAAGGCCGTGCACAGCCTGGCAAGACGGGGGCAGAAGATGGGTTCTATTTGAACTGTCGGTCAGTGAAGGCTGTTAGAGGGGTGAGAGAGGGATCTGGCTCTCTCCGGTTCAGCATGCAGACCAGAGCCTGCAGAGCAGAGCGGGTCATCAAAGCCGCTCTGTGAGGATGAGGGAGCAGAGGTCTAGCCGGCATGAGGGGAGACGCTGACCCAGGTCAGGACACACCCCAAGGCAGTGTCAACAGGACCTGCTGGTAATTCAGGGCACGCAAAGGCTCTGAGGGTGAGACCCAGATTCCTGGTTTGAGCAGCTGGTTGGGTCGTGGGAGGGATGTGGTGGCTTTGACTTGCATGGGAGGGTGGGCTGCACTGAGGTGAGGAAAAATGTCTGGTCCTTCTTGATACATTAAAAAAATTTGTATTGGAGTATAGTTGCTTTGCAATGTTGTGCTAGTCTGTGCTGTGCAGCAAAGGGGATCAGCTGTACGTATACACAGATCCCCTCTGTTGTAAATTTCCTTCCCATTTAGGTCTCCACGGGCTTCCCTGGCGGCTTTGACAGTAAAGAATCCGCTTGCAGTGCACGAGACCGGTTAAATCCTGTGTTGCGAAGATCCCTGGAGAAGGGAATGGCAGCCCATTCTAGTGTGCTTGCTTGGAGAAATCCACGTACAGAGGAACCTCGAGGGCTACAGTCCATGGGGTTGCAAAGAGTTGGGCACAACTGCATGACCAACACTTTTACTAGGTCACAGGGCACAGAGTAGAGGTCCCTGAGCTATACAGCACCTTCTCATTAGTCACCTATTTCATACATAGTGTCGATAGTATATGTGTGTCAACCCCCGTCTCTCAATTCATCCTCTCTCCCCCTCCTTGGGGTCTATACGTTTGTTCATTTGTCCCCTATGCCTGAATATATATTTCTGCTTTGTAACTTAGATAATCTGTATCAATTTTTTCAGATTCCATATATATGCATTAACACATGATATTTTTCTCTTTTTTAGACAGTCAAGTGAGGGTGTTGGAAAACATTTTGGAGCTCAGGGCCAATCCGAAAATTGGGACTCCTAAGTAGATAGACGATTTCAAAGCTCAGGAATTAAATGAGATAAATTAGGGCGAGTGTTTACACAGAAACAGAAAAGGACCTAATACTAATCAGGGGACATTTCCAAACAGGGAGGTGGGGGAGAGGAGGCGTTCACAGAGCAGGAGACTGAGACAGTGTGACCTGTGCAGTCAGAGTAAGGCAAAGTGCCCCTCATTGCAGTCAGGGAGCCATGCCTAGGACTTTGGAAAACCAGCTTCGTTGGGTTAAGACTAATTACTTTCTTGCACAGTTAGGGAGTCATGCCTAGGACTTTGGAAAACCAGCTTCATTGGGTTAAGATTAATTACTTTCTTTCAGATGTTCACTGCTGTTCTAATTCTGTGAAAATCTAAATTATATACTTAATTGTTTTCAAACATTGTATTTAGCTACTAATACATCTAGTATTTCCACAGTATCTGATTTCTGTCCAATTTTCGAGTACTTTCAAGGGATTTAAAGATAACCAGAAAAATTAAGCATTGTTATATAGGTCTTTGATATCACGTGACAATTTCAGTAAAAATTTTCCTACTTTTCCTATTTGTAGCATTGTGTTTCCCCAGTTATGTTTGATTTTAACTTTGACAACAAGATGTATCTAAGAAAGTAAGAAGAGTAAAATTAATAGTCATGAGAAACTGAGATAATAATGATTGAAGAGCAAATCCTTTTGAATCAAATTTGTCAACTTATAAACTGGTAAATATTTCAATGAGACATTCACAATGTTCCTGCTACTCAGAGCTTTACAGAAGTGAATTACATTCTTGTAAACAAACAAACAAACAAACTTCTCTTGTTCCTACCACAATACTGATCTGAATATGCTTTGCAAAGCTTAGCCTTTTTTAAAACACTGGAATGCTTGCTGCTTTACTATTACTCTCTCATTTTAGCTACCAGCAACATTCACCCACAAGGATTTGAGAAAAATCATTTACTTATCTCATTATAATACAATATACCTGAAAAATATTTATATTTTTGACCAATTGTGCACTAATACTCTAAGGATATCTCTTTAAAGAAAGAAAAATTTTAATACTTAGAAGATTATGTTCACAGGATTTTTACTAATTACATTTCATGCCTAAAGAGAGAACATCCAGGACTTCCCTGGTGGGCCAGTGGTTAAGAATCCACCTGCCAATGCAGGGGACACAGGTTCAATCCCTGGTCTGGAAGGATTCCACATGCTTCAGAGCAACTAAGCCTGGAGCCACAACTACTAAGCCTGTGCTCTAGAGCCCAGGAGCCACAACAAGAGAAGCCATTGAAATGAGAAACTCATATACCACAACTTCAGAGTAGACCCTGCTCACCACAATTAGAGAAAAGCTGATGCAGCAACAAAGACCCAGAACAGCCAAAAATAAATAATTTTTTTTTAACAGAGAGACACACACAGAGAGAGAATGTCTGGGAATGTTGTCCAAGTAAAATGGCTGTGTAGACTCAACCACTGTAGATAAAAAAATTATAGTAGACGACAATTATAGAGCCAGATGAAATAAAAAGTTGAAAATGTAAAGGCAGTAGAAATTATCCAAAATCAGATAGAGGCTACAGGAAATTTTGCTCTTTACAAAACAGTTCTTAAGAGTAAGAAATGTGTCTGCAACAAGAAGAATAAAATACCTAGGAATAAGCCTACCTAAAGACACATAAGACTTGTATGCAGAAAACGGTAAGATATTGATGAAAGAAATCAAAGATGACACAACAGATGGAAAGCTCCATGCTCTGTGATGACCTAGAGGGGTGGGAGGTGGGGGTGGGAGGGAGGCTCAAGAGG
>ML663446.1:0-17561 GCA_007570785.1 Antilocapra americana | reverse complement strand
GAGGGGAGATATATATATATATATATATATATATATATATATATATAAAATTATCAGTGATTTGCGTTGTTCTAAAACCAACAAAACATTGTGAAGCAGTTTCCGCCAAGAAAAAAATAAGTGTGAATTTGAGGCTTTCAGACCTGAATTTGTGGCTTTTTGGTTCCTGATCTTCTCAACCTCCATGGCTACAATGATGCAAATCAGCAGAAGAAAACTATGGTATCAAGGGACAGCAAGGGAATTCCAGAAGAACATCTACCTCTACTTCACTGACTACACTAAAGCCTTTGACTGCATGGATCACAACAAACTGTGGAAAATACTTAAAGAGATGGGAATACCAGACCATCTTATCTGTCTCCTGAGAAAACCTATATGCAGATCAAGAAACAACAGAACCTTGTATGGAACAACTGACTAGTTCAGGATTGAGGAGTATACCAAGGATGTTTATTGTCACTTTGTTTACTTAACTGAGATGTTAAGTACATAGTATGAAATGCCAGGCTGGATGAGTTACAAGCTGGAAGCAAGATTGCCAGGAGAAATATCAACAACCTCAGATATGCGGATGATACCACTCTAACGGCAGAAAATCAAGAGGAACCAAAGAGCCTATTGATGAGGGTGGAGGAGCGTGAAGAAGCCGGCCTAAAACTCATTATTAAAAAAACTAAGATCGTGGCATCTAGTCCCAGCACTTAATGGCAAATAGAAGGGGGAACGGTGGAAACAATGACAGATTTCCTCTTCTTAGGCTTTAAAATCATTGCCGCTGGTGACGGCAGCCAAGAAATTAGAAGACAAGTGCTTTTCTTGGCAGGAAAGCTCTAACAAACCTAGACAGTGTGTTAAAGAGCAAAGACATCACTTTGCCGACAAAGGTCCAACTAGTCAAAGCTATGGTCTTTCCAGTAGTCATGTACAGATGTGAGAGTTGGCCCATGAAGTTGAGCACTGAAAAATTGATGCTTCTGAACTGTAGTTTTGGAGAAGACTCTTGAGAGTCCCTTTGATAGCAAGGAGATCAAACCAGTCCATCCTAAAGGAAATCAACCCTGAATATTCATTGGAAGGACTGATACTGAAGCTCCAGCTCGTGTGCCACCTGATGGGAAGAGCCGACTCATTGGAAAAGATCCTGATGCTGGAAAAGATTGAAGGCAGAAGGAGAAGGGGGTGACAGAGGATGCGATGGTTGGATGGCATCACTGATGTGATGTATAGGAACTTGGGTAAACTCCAGGAGAGGGCAGGGGACAGGGAAGCCTGGCATGCTGCAGTCCGTGGGGTCTCAAAGAGCCAGACAGGACCTGGTGACTGACCCACAACAACAAATGAACACTGGCTTGTCCACTAAGTGGCAAGCAGCAATAAAATGCTATAATACACAGTTATTCTGTGATTTGGGGGAATAATGTATGAAACATATGCTTACAGGTATTTCCTAACAAGATATTGGAATTTGAAGCTGTTCCTAAAATGTTTCCTCATAATGTAATAAGGCTAAATCCTAAAATAATGTATATACATACGAAAGTGTACAAATGAAAGTGAAAGTCACTCAGTCGTGTGTGACTCTTTGCGACCCCAAGGATTATCCATGGAATTGTCCAGGCCAGAATACTGTATTGGGTAGCCTTTCTCTTCTCCAGGGGTCGAAGCCAAGTCCCCCACACTGCAGGCAGATTCTTTACCAGCTGAGCCACAAAGGAAGCCCAAGAATACCAGAGTGGGTAGCCTATCCCTTCCCGACCCAGGAATCAAACAAGGGTCTCCAGCGTTGGCAGGCAGGTTCTTTACCAACCGAGCTATGAGGGTAGCCCGAGTACACAAATGATGGTGCACATATGTGATTTCTCCAACGCTTCCCCTGTTGGGTAATCATTTATTCCATAAATAAACTATTTTTTAACATTAGATACATAACAGTTTAATATATTTAGTGAATGGTATGTGTGTTAGTCGATCAGTCGTGTGGAACTCTTCGCGACCCCATTGACCGTAACCTGGCAGGCTCCTCCATTCACGGGATTTTCCAGGGAAGAACACTGGAGCAGGTTGCCATTTCCTTCTCCAAGTGAATGGTACAGATGCATATGAAACCTAGCCACGTGAAGCATCAAGCTAGACGCTGGAGGAACTGAAGAAGTCTGAGTGTTAAAAGCGACAAGGCAGAAAATAAATCATTAACCATGTGGTTAATCAACCCACTTCCCATAAGTCACCAGCTTTCTCAAAAGATTACACTGCTTTCATAGGTTCGCTAATTAATGTTTCTTAAGTCAACACAGAGCCAGGGGTTAGGCTACCGATTCTGTTTGTTTTGTGCATTAATTCTGCCTGTGACTGGTGGCTCAGTGTATTAATAAACGCTTGTCCATAACTGACCCTGTGTTTTCTTGCTTGAGAAACCAAAGCGGACAGTGGACATACCTCAGTTGGATTGAACGGTGAACTTCAGTTCTTTCTGGGGACACAGTGAAACAAGTCAATTCAACCGACCATACTCTGAACACCTTTTGATCTGCCCTGAAGTTAAACACTACCATCAAAATGTTTTGTGGAGACTATGTGAGTATAATGGCTATTTCCATAAAACTTGACAGTTTTTCGAGACGTGAACCTTGTTTACAAAATTTCATTTGTGGTTCTTGACCTTTGCAACAAGAAATATTGGTGTTTAAATTCGTCTTCATTAAAGTTTTAATGAGTAGATGTTCAATGTAACTATTAAACAAAGTTTGTGTTATTAAATATCAAATTTGTCCTAATTTTGAAATAGTGTATTGTTCTCTAGAGGCAATTCAGTGATCCCTACTTTCTAAAGTTACCTGACTCAGAATTCTAACTGAAGTGTAATAAGCTATTTTTGTCTCCATACTTACTTCTCTCTATAAGAAATTAAAAGTAAACCTGATTGCTAATTTTTATTTAAAATCTATGGTATGTTCTGAAAATACAGTTTACTTTTTAACAATTATTTTGAATTTAAACAAATATAAGACTTAGTTTAGTCATTTTATTTTTTTCCTTGTCTGAGTCACTTTGATCCAGTTGCTCTAATAGTGAACTTTGGAAGAACCTATAGAGACACTGAGTTATTTAAATGCACATCATTTGAAAAGATATCCACTTCACACAGCCTTGGAAATTATATATACATTTGTTGAGGATTTTCTAAAAATCTGTATCATTAAAAATGCTTTCCAGAAGCCTTTTATTTTTAGTGCAAAAACTTTATGCAAAAAAAGAAAACAAATATTTGGTTAAACTTTGGCACAAAAATGATGTTATTTACCCATTTACAAACTATTAATCCCTAGAAATTTTTATTTACTTATATTGTTTTTCAAATTAAATATTGAATGTAGCTACTTTAAATGTAGCTACTTTCCATCTCTGTTGGTTCATGAATCTTAATTTTATCTTGAGATTTCAGGATCTTATTTGCAGTTGAAACTTCCTTTATCATCATATTAATTGTAAGGCAGTTACATTCTACTATAGAAACAGAAGTTGTTATGTAATTTAGGCCAGCACAGTAAATGATTTAATTTGTAAAAGAAGTTGTTTTCTCCCAATTATTACTTTTAGATAATTGTACTTGGATGAAGAAGAAATTTCTCCCTTTTTGTTCATTCAAGTACAATTATTTGGAAGTAATTAAAACTATATTCTGTGTGGTACATATGGTTTTATATTAACATTTATATGCCAATCTATCAAAAGATATATTCATAGAATATTTAAATTACATTTCAGAGACTACTAAAAGTTACCAATGATAACAAGCTTTTAAAGAAATGCAATGGTTTGCCAGGCTTCTGTAGGTAAAGAAGAATATCAGAGATTAAAGAGTTGATTTTTTCCGCAGACCTAAACTTTCATTTTAAGTGTTCTAATCATCTATTTCAGAGATAAACATTAGATTTTATGAATTATCTCAGAAAATTCTGATGATAAATGGTTTTACATAAACGTGTTATTATATTTTCATATTTAAATTCTCTAGGATGTATATTTATAAATCCAGTTAAGATTTATGGACTAACTGGGAAGAATTGGATATTAAAGATGCCAGTAGATGAGGTCAAGTTCACCTGTTTAATCTCCATTCTGGGTGTGTGTCCTTCAGCAAAAGGCAGGCTTTTGCACAATAAGCAAAAGTCCTCAAGTCATAGGGGAGATAGTTACTGACTGGGTTGCTTGTTAGACTATTAAGTTTCAGGTTAAATTATCGACTGAGCCTTCTTCTCAACAGCTCTGATTGAATGACACCTGAATTCACCCCCTTGGTATAAACACATGACTATCTTTAGAGGCACCAAAATAATGTATCACGTGAGTTACAAAACATAGAAACTTTAAACACAAATCAAGCAAGAGGCAAGAATTAGAGAAAAGCAGTTATATTTCTATAGGAAAGAAGCATATGTACTCCTTGAAAATTACTCTCCAGAATTTTGGAGTTAGATGACCCTCGGGGATTAAAGTAACTAAAGTGGGTTAGTTACATCAAGAAGGTCAATTCGCCTTCCTGTATTTTACAGGTGTATATTACAGGTGTGCTTCACTGTAAAACTGTTTAAAGCAAGATTTAATGAAATGACGTTGGCAAGCCTGGAATTGCTTTGATTTACTACTTAGCCAGATATAAATCACCCGTCGGGGAGATGGTATTATAACATGTCTCTTGGAGTGGAAGAAATTTCACTGCAGAGCGTTACCAAGTAAACCAGTACACCAGAAGCAAGGTCGGGCTTTCATTCCGGGATGGCCTGCAGGCTGAGAAGGCCTCCCTCTCCAGGGGGCAAAAGCTGGGAGAGGCAAGATCTTTTTTAAAACATTTTTATTGGAGTACAGCTGATTCAAAAGCAAGATCATTTTAAAAGCAGATTTTTCCTATAGAAAGGGATTCCTGAGAGAAACATTCCAAGCTAGAAATGTGATTTTGATAGCTTATCTACAGTATGACTTACTGAACAAATAGTAAGAAAAGGTTATTCGTACTGTGACTGCATTGTATTATCACAGGATCGTGTTGTCTGAACTTGACACACTAGGATTTAACAAAACTCATGACTCATGTGGGTGAGGGCCTCCACTGCAACTGAAGCGTCTGTTGAACTCATACATACTGGACTGGAAAATTCGATGCAGTCATGTTTTCCTTATAGCCATATACAAACATACTGCTAATAAGTATTATTTTTATTGCTAATAATATTTCAAAACTCCTTTAACAGCTTTGATTGATTTATTGTAAGAGCAGGGCAAACATAACTGTAGGATCACTACTGAACAAGCACTCAGGGCCAGCTTGACCTCCAAGGCTCTATGCTGAGGACCATTTACTCAAGCTTTGTTGTTTCGTCACTCAGTCGTGTTCAATTCGTTTTGACCCCATGAACTGTAGCCCACCAGGCTTCCCTGTCCATGGGATTTCCCAGGCAAGAAATCTAGAGTGGGTTGCCATTTCCTTCTCCAGGGGATCTTCCCCACCCAGGGACTGAAGCCGCATCTCCTGTTTTGGCAGGCGGGTTCTTTACCACTGGCAGGTTCTTTACAACCTGGGAAGCCCTTACTTAAGCTTTCTGCATCTCAATTTTCCTATCTGTGAGATGGGTGATATGGGCTTCCCAGGTGGTGCAAGTGGTAAAGAACCCACCCGCTAATGCAGATTAGACATAAGAGACATGGATTCCTTCCTTGGGTCAGGAAGATCTGGAGGACGCCATAGCAACCCCCTTCAGTATTCTTGCCTGGAGAATCCCGGGGACAGAAGACAGAACCCTGTGGCTGCAGTCAATGGATTTGCAAAGAGTTAGACATGACTAAGCAACTTCGCACAGCACACAGCAAAATGGGTGGTATAATAGCACCTGTATTACATGAGTCGCTTGAGGATTACTTGGCACGTAAAGCTCTGAGAAGACATGGAGCACAAACACACCTGGGAAAGTGAACTATTATTAGCAGCTTAATTAAGTAGCTGTGCCAGAATTTGAACCCAACTAATGCAGAATCCCTGGCTCTCAACATCCCAGCACACGGCTTCTAGAGAGGAGGTTAAGTCTGCACCATTACTAATGTGCTCATACGGCACACACACATATGTATATTTGTATATGTGTGTGTAAGTATTTATAACATTTATGAGAAAATTTGAATACCATCAAAAGTTCCACAGGTGGAAATAGAAATATATTCTCTTATATGAATAAATTCTCTTTATCTGTAAATAGCTTCTACCATGCTAAAGAGTTTTTCACAATCCCATTTCCTTCTCCAGTTATTGCAAACTCTGTTTTTTATGGTACAAGTCCTCCAAAGTGTATTGTACTTGTGTTACCCAGCTCCTCCCCTCTGAATCTCCCTGGCTCCATCCTACCTGGGCTGTCACCCAGCCCCTCTACCTGCAGGGTCCTGTAGAGGTTGGCAGTGACCTCCATGACCTGACTTATACCCCATTCTCTGCCTTCTCTTGCAGATATATGAGTGAGGTCTGACTCAGGCTCTTTGCCAGGGAAAGCCCAGGGCTAATCCTCAAACTTCTCTCTTTCCTATTTATAGCCACTCCTTCGGTCATTGCATGCAATCTACTAGCTTTAATTACAATCTGCACACAGAGCCTTCTTGGAATGTACATCTCAACTCAGCACCTGTGCCTGAATCCCAGGTTCATACAAGCAGGTGTCTACTCAGGAAGTGAAAACTCACTCCACCCTTGGTTTAGGTCAGAGGGAAAGAAAGGTAAAAGCTTAAAAATCAGAGTTACACTTGTCTCCTCTGACTCTCTCATAAGTTTAGGAGTGCTCAGTCATGTCCAACTCACTGTGACCCCGTGGATTGTCGCCCACCAGGCTGCTCTGTCCATGGGATTCTCTAGCCAAGAATACTGGTGGGGGTTGCCATTTCCTTCTCCAGGGCATCTTCCCGACCAGGGGTCAAACCTGAGTCTCCTGCATTGCAGGCAGATTCTTTACCACTGAGCCACCTGGGAAGCCCCTCTGTCTCTCTCATACCTCACAATGATCCACCAGCAGAACCTGTAAGCTCTACAGTCACAGAGTTCACTACACGACACCTCTCACCCCCCCTCTACAGCCAGCCATCCACACCACCACCATCTTACCTGATAGCTTCCTGCAGCTGCCTCCTACCTGGACTCCCGCTTCTATCTCTGCTCTAACTTCTGGGTCTTGGGGACACAACAGTGAGTACAACTGTCAAAAACACGAATTCCACTGTTGACAAATTCCACTGATGATGGTGTAGGGACCACTCATTCTAGAGTGAATTACAGAGGAGGAGGTAAAAGCATTAAAGAGATGCATGGGAACAAGCTTCTGGTCTTGGTGTACAAGTTGTTATTCACCATGATAGCAATAATTAAACCAGGTTTCATGTTGTAGCACCATTTTCATTTTCCAGAGTGCTTACAGTGTACAGACTACAGGGTCCGTGGAAGATAAGACACCTTTCTCACATACCTCTCTGGATATGCTGACTTCTTGTAAGTGCACAAGGTTTCCAGGTGATTGCAAATGATCAGGAAAGATATTTTGACATTACAAATCTACTCTGGTTAATACATGGTGCTCATTTCCACAGCACTAGGGCAAAGCCAGAACCAACTGCAAATGTAAATAGCACTAGGAGTCGTAAAACCCAAGGAACAAGAAAAATATGATTGATGATATTTTTATTTTATGTTTTCCAATTAATCAACCCACTTAGCAAACAACGTCATCAGATTATCACAAATCACTTTCAAAAGCTACATTTCTTTTGTTAAGTCTTGAGATTAAAGACTGAAGCAATGATGACTGAGCAGTGACACTCTTGGTTACTCTAATGAGTCATGCATTCCCAAGATAACAGGAAGTGGAGAAAGCAGATAGAGAGATGGTTTAGAGGGTGTTACCTGCTGATACTTCATTGCTGTAGCACTACCTTTAGATCAATACCCAGCCCTCTATCTACCACTAATTTCTGCTATCAGTGCAAACTTCTTGTAATCATTCACCAAAAGCAAAAAGATTACGGGAATTTTTAAAATGTATTTCAGAGTTCACATTGTCCGTCTCCCTCCTTTAGCCTCTTTGGAATTGTCTTCAAGACTCTGCTTATAGCCTGTGGACATGTCTTTCTCATCCAAGGAGTAGAAAAGACTGCTTAAGACTCATCTTCTTTGTCAGCATCCCGCCTTGTTGACACAGGAAAGAGAGTGGGTCACATCCAAGTTCCTGCGACGGCCGCCAAGTGTGGCTGCTTGGCTTAGAGCAGGAAAGAATTCAAGAGTGAGCCATGGTAAAGTGTGTGTGTGTGTGTCTGTGCTCAGCCGTGTAAAGAAGGTTTACTCAGGGAGATACATACTCCATAGACAGCGTGTGGGTCATCTCAGAAGGCAAGAGCAGGCCCCTGAGCATGGGGAGTCAGTTTTTATAGCAGTGGGAAATTTCATAGGCTAATAAGTGGGAGGAGTATTCCAGTTATTTTGGGGAAGGGGCTGTGATTTCCAGGAATTGGGCCACTGCCCACTTTCTGACCTTGTGGTCCTGGTGCCTGGGGTGTATCACTTAGCTTGCTGTTGTACTACAGTGAGTGCGTTCTGAGGCTCAAGGTCTAGTGGAGGTCAACCCATCCACCATCTTGTACCTCTTTGGGTCTAGCCACTTTATGTCCTGTCTTTGGGCTATGTCATTCTTTCAAAGGTTGTGCCCTGCACCCTTCGTGTCTCATTATCACTATACAGAGTTGTGAATATAGTCTTTCTAAATTATACTTTGTTGTATATAACCTTCAGACATTCTGGTAACTACACTTGAAGGAACCAGAAAATAAAATGCTAATAGACCATGACACGTATGATGTACAAAACAGTGACTCTAGGCTATTTGTGCATATGATACTGTGTGTTATATGGTCCTGTTAGAGAGAAAGTGGGAATCAGTTTCACTCATAGGCCACTCTGGATTATCTTTTCAGCTTATTTTGTGGCAATTTGTAATAAAATAACAAGATATCAATGTATTTTATCATTCTATTTAACAATTACAACCTTAGGGCTATTTAATTTTTAAGCAAGAAGGATTAAAAGCATGGGAGAAATATTTTTTCAAGTTATTAAAAAAGCACATTAACCCCAGCAGACATACTGTTCTAAGAAATGCGTATTAAAAATTATATGAATCCTATTGTATTTTAGAGTTGTATGACTCCTGCTCTTGTCATCACTGTACAAGTAATCTGCTTGAATTATTGTTCAATTCTTTAGAGGTACCGAATATACATATACATTCTACTAAGCTTTCATTTGGTTGCCAGTCTCAAAACGTCCTTGTTTTCAAGGGTAAATAAAAAAACCAACAAGGGTACATAAAGACAGAGGCACTGTACCTAGGGCCACACACCTGCGTACCTGTCATCACCTGTGTACCGACTGCTGTGTGTTTAATCAAGCATGGAGCTCATAGTTTAAAAAGGCAAATATTCACAGTGAGTACAGAGGTCCTTTCAAAGCAAAGATGGGTCAGATTTATGAACCCTCAATGACACATGAATTACTGGTTTTGAAGTGGGAATTCTTGGTGCCTCCAAGGTCACAACTGAACCTACGACGATTTAATGACCTACAAAAGCTCCTGGAGACCTCAGTCCCTGCAGTTCTTCTCTGTATCATTTCAGATGCATTCCAAACACCATAGGGTGACCGTACAGGGATGTGTCAAGTTCTCCTTCAAGACGAGGTCAGTCGCTTCTGATTGCCTCCCTTTAGTGAACCTGGTCTTTGTCTCATATATAATACTGATTTGGAGTAATTTGAATGCTTCAGAGATTGGAAATGGTTTTGGAAAATGTTACTTTAGTTTTTGCAGGCAAAAATAAGTACAAATAATAGCCATGTCGTGGAGGAAGAAATTTTCCACCTGTCTAGGTTCTTCTGGCTGGTCTAGGGACTAAATGGGCCTGATTCAAATGAACAGGAGAAAATCACTGCGAAGTTGAAAAGCATGTATACATGGGAGAGACCCAAGGAAACTGAGTCACTGGCCAAAACGGCTGAGACCCTCAGCTTAAACAACATCTCAGCTAGAGACAAAGAGGGTGTTGGGGGTAGGGGTGGGGACTTCAGAGGAGGAAACGCAATTCACATGGAGACGGAAAAGCACGCGTTTGGTAAATGCGTGATAGCTGGGCCAGCAGAGACAGTGGGATGGAAAGGAGTGTGAGCAGATTTCGCAGGCACCTCCCTGTCCACACAGCTGGTTCACAGCACAGCTACCTACGGTGAATGTTTTCTCTCTCTAGCTATCTATTGTCTGTCTTCACATCGATACATTCAACCTAATTCAGGCTCCACATGTCAACCTTCTCCATCGTTACAACTGAAACGACCTAAAAGGCATGCACTCATTCCTTTAACTCAACTGCGCATGTACCTGAGGACTTCCCTGGTGGCTCGGAGGAAAAGTCTGCCAGCCAATACAGGAGGTGCAGCTTTGATCCCTGGGTGAAGAAGACCCCCTGGAGAAGGGAATGGCAACCCACTCCAGTACTCTTGCCTGGGGGACCCCATAGACAGAGGACCCTGGGGTTGCAAAGAGCTGGAGCTGGACGTGACTGAGCAGCTGGCCACGCGTGCAAACACACGTCCATGAAGTTTTAACGCAGGCTAAACTGCCAGGAAGAGGACACTGTCTGGGCCCCTTTCACCATTTGCCCAAGTTACTTAGGGCTCTTTCCCCCAGTCCGCTTGACTGTGGTTGCAAGGTTCACATGCGATTTGAACAGCTTTGCTACAGTCTGTGCTCCCTGCCAGGTTCCTCTCCATCACAGCAGAGTTTGTTAATTTCATGTGTTTTGCAGGATACAATTGAAAGAGTTTTGAGTTAGGGGTCCAGTATATTTCCTTACAGACATTTCCATCACCTCAAACACCATACGCACTTCCTGTCAGGAGTCAACAAAGACCCCAGCCCCCAAACCCTGGCAAATACTGACCTATTTACCGTTACTCTAGTTCTACTGTTTGCAGATTTTCACATAAATGGAATCACAGACTATAAAACCTTTCGGATTTTGCTTCTTTCACTTAGTGGAGTGCCTTTAACATGTATCCGATCTGCTGAATGACTCACAGGTTGCCGTTTTATGGCTGAAAAGCAGTATTGAATGAGTGTTCTGCAGTCTTGATCTGTTCAGTTGGAAGGACATCTGGCTTGTTTCCAACTTTTAGCAACTACAAATCAAGCTTCTAAGAACACTTAAATTAAGGTTTTTGAATAAAGATAGGGTTCCATTGCTTTTAAATAAATATCTAGGATTGAGATCACCAGGCTGTATGATAAGACTGTTTAAACTTTATAAGAAACTGCCCAGTTGTCATTCCTCAGTGGCCCACAGTTTTGCCTTCCACCCAGCAATATATAGAGCAATATCTCACTATAGTTTTACGCTGGACTTTTTAACCTAAATGATGTCAATAGTTTTTCATATACTTATTTACTGTATCATCATTGAAAATATGTCTGCTTATCTGTTAGTATCTCTAAGTGTTAGTTGCTCAGTTGTGTTGACTCTTTGTGACCCCATGGACTGTAGCCCACCAGGCTCCTCTGTCCATGGAACTCCAGGAAAGAATACTGGAGGGGGTAGCCATCCCCTTCTTCAGGGGATCTTGCCAACCCAGGGATTGAACCCAGGTCTCCTGAATTGCTGGAAGATTCTTTACCACTGACCCACCGGGGAATGATTTACAAATATTTTCTCGCATTCTGCGACTTGTCCCTTTTTTTTTTTCCTCACCAAACCACACGGCTTGTGGAATCTTAGGTCCCCAACCACGTGTCAAACCCAGGCTCCCTGCAACGGAAGCGCGGAATCCTAACTACCAAACAACCAGGGAATTCCCTGTCTTCATTTTCTAACGGTTTTTTCACAGAGCAAAAGTTTTCAGTTTTGACGAAGTTCAGCTTATCTTTTGGTCTTTCCAGATTACATTTTTGTTGTCGTGACTAAAAACTTTTGACTAACCCAAAGTCATGCAGATTTCCTTTTGTATTTTCTTCCAGATATTTCACACACTTAACATTTCTATGTAGGCCTAAGATAAAGTGGGGGTTAATTTTTGTATAAGGTGGGAGGTATAAGTCAAGCTTAAATTTTTAGCATATGGATGCTCACTTTCTATGGAAACTATTCTTTCTCCATTGAATTGCTTTTACAACTTACTCAAGATTATTTGTCTGTATTTATGTGGATCTGTTGCTTCATTCTCTATTCTATTCCATTCACCTTATTCTCTAGAACATTAGCCAGGATCATAATCTCATTCTTACTGTGACTTCATAATAATTCTTAAAATCAGCTTTATTCCTCTAATTACACTTTTCTTTTTCAAATCTGTTTCAGCTGTTCTAGTTCCTTTGATTTCTGGCATTATAAAATAAACTGATTGATTTCTGAACATCAAATCAGCCTTGCATTCTTGGAATAATCCTTACTTGGTCATGCTACCTACTGTTTTTACATATTGCTGCACTGGATTTTCTTAGATTGGGCACTTTCGCATCTATGTTACTAAGAGTTATTGCTGTTGTTCACTCAATAAGTCATGTTTGACTCTTTGTGAGCCCATGTTCTGCAACACGCCAGGCTTCCCTGTCCTTCACTATCTCTGGTGCTTGCTCAAACCCACGTCCATTGAGTCAGTGATGCCACCCAACCATTTAATCCTCTGTCATCCCTTTCTCCTCCTGCCTTCAATCTTTCCCAGCATCAGGGTATTTTCCAATGAGTCAGTTCTTGACATCAGGTGGCCCAAAGTATAGGAGCTTGAGCTCCAGCATCGGTCCTTCCAATGAATATTCAGGGTTGGCTTCCTTTAGGATTGATTGGTTGGACTTTCTTGCTGTCCAAGGAACTTGCAAGAGTCCTCTCCATCACCACAGTTAAAAAGCATCAATTTTTTGGCACTCAGCCTTCTTTATGGTCCAACTCTCACATCCATATAAAACTACTGGAAAAACCATAGCTTTGACTAGATGGATGCTGGTAGGCAAAATGATGCCTCCTCTTTTTAACGTGCTGTCTAGGTTTGTCATAGCTTTTCTCCCAAGGAGCAGCTGTCTTTTAATTTCATGACTGCAATCACCTACTAAGTTACTGTTCTGCAATTTTCTGTTCTTGTAATGGTTAGGTTTGGGGTTAGTGTAATTCTGGCTCCACAGAATGAGGCAGAAAGTATTCTCTTCTATTTCTTATAAGAGAGTTTGTGAAATTGGCTATTATTTATTCCTTGAATGTTTGATAAAAATCTCCAGTGAAACTATGTACCTGAAGTTCTTCCTCTTGATGCAATGCTGACTATGAATTCAGGAACCTGAACAGGATCTGGCTATTCATCTTATTTGTTTTTCTTGAGTAAAGCTTGATAGTTTTTGTCTGCCAAGGAAAAGGAATTTAAATAATCGTATTTAAGGGCATGGAATTGTTCTTAGCATTCCTTTTTCATAATGATGTCTCAGCTATTTTCATATTTATAGTTTGTATCTTTTCTATTTTTGTCAGCAAGCTGGAGTTTTACCAATTTTATTGTTGTTCAGAATACAAGCTTATGATTTCATTTCCTTCATGTATTTTTCTCTTCAGTTTTATTGATTTCTACTTGCCTTTATCATTTCCTATCTTCTGTTACTTTTAGTGTAATCTTCCACTATTTTTCCTATTTTTTATCATGAAATCTTAAATTTTTAATTTGATAATTTTTTCTAACATCTGCATTTAATGCTATAAGTGTTCCTTTAATAACACAAAGAAAATTGAGGAGATAGTTGACTTTGTTTCTCCTGCCCAGTTTTGATCAAAAAAATTCCATAAAGTCTTGAAAACGGTTATGCTCAATGATCAACTTGTTAATGTCACATGGTAGAA
Organism: Antilocapra americana; assembly: GCA_007570785.1. Classification (NCBI taxonomy): domain Eukaryota; kingdom Metazoa; phylum Chordata; class Mammalia; order Artiodactyla; family Antilocapridae; genus Antilocapra; species Antilocapra americana. The sequence goes on along the minus strand of ML663446.1, from coordinate 3,617 downwards.
GCAATTGCAAATCAACAATATTTTAAGGCATTTATTATGAATTTCTGAGATAAAAAATGGAAAGTACTACAAATTTATCTGTGGATACCTATAAGACTTACAGTTTTCATTTTATATCTCAACAAAGTTAACATTTCTAATTTTATATAAAGTTGATTCTTGACAATGGTAGAGTCCCATGAAACTCTCAGAAGAACAATGAAAACCTAAGTGGGGTTACAGGTTGAAGCTACTGGTTATAATGAGGAATAGGATACACCCCCAGTGTTCACAGCAGCACTATTTACAACAGCCAAGACATGGAAACAACCTAAGTGTTCATCAACAGATGAATGGATAAAGGAGACATGGTACATATATACAATGGAATATTACTCAGCTGTAAATAGAATAAAGTAATGCTATTTGCTAGAACATGGGTGGACCCAGAGATTATCTCACTAAGTCAGATAGAGAAAGACAAATAATATATGGTATCACAAATATGTGTAATCTAAAAAAAATGACACAAATGAATTTATTTACAAAACAGAAACAGACTCACAGACATAAAAACTAACTTATGGTTACTGGGGAGAGAGGGGGAAGGAGGGAGATTGGGATTAACACACACACTATTAGATATAAAATAGGTAACCAACAAGAACCTACTGTATAGCACAAGCAAATACACTCAATAATTTGTAATAACCTATAAAGGAAAGGAGAAAAGGAAAGATATACCCATTTGAATCCAGAATTCCAAAGAATAGCGAGGAGAGATAAGAAAGCCTTCCTCAGTGATCAATGCAAAGAAATAGAGGAAAACAACAGAATGGAAAAGACTAGAGATCTCTTCAAGGAAATCAGAGATACCAAGGGAACATTTCATGCAAAGATGGGCTTGATAAAGGACAGAAATGGTATGGATCTAACAGAACCAGAAGATATTAAGAAGAGGGGGCAAGAATATACAGAAGAACAGTATAAAAAACATCTTCATGACCCAGATTATCACAATGGTGTGATCACTCACCTAGAGCCAGATATCTTTGAATGTGAAGTCAAGAGGGCCTTAGGAAGCTTCACTACAAACAAAGCTAGTGGAGGTGATGGAATTCCAGTTGAGCTCTTCAAATCCTAAAAGATGATGCTGTGAAAGTGCTGCACTCAATATGCCAGCAAATTTGGAAAACTCAGCAGTGGCCACAGGACCGGAAAAGGTCAGTTTTCATTCCAATCCCAAAGAAAGGCAATGCCAAAGAATGCTCAAACTACCACACAATTGCACTCATCTCACACGCTAGTTAAGTAATGCTCAAAATTCTCCAAGCCAGGCCTCAACTGTAGTTAAACCATGAACTTCCAGATATTCAAGCTGGATTTAGAAAAGGCAGAGGAATCAGAGATCAAATTGCCAAATTCCGTTGGATCATTGAAAATGCAACAGAATTCCAGAAAAACATCTACTTACGCTTTATTGGCTATGCCAAAGCCTTTGTGTGGATCACAACAAACTGTGGAAAATTCTTCAAGAGATGGGAATACCAGACCACCTTACCTGCATCCTGAGAAATCTATATGAAGGTCAGGAAGCAATAGTTAGAATTGGACATGGAACAGCAGACTGGTTCCAAATTGGGAAAGGAGTACGTCAAGGCTGTATATTGTCACCCTGCTTATTTAACTTCTATGCAGAGTACATCATGAGAAACGCTGGGCTGGATGAAGCACAAGCTGGAATCAAAATTGCTGGGAGAATTATCAATAACCTCAGATATGAAATAACACCACTCTTATGGCAGAAAGCAAAGAACTAAAGAGCCTCTTGATGAAAGTGAAAGAGGAGCATGAAAAGGTTGGCTTAAAGCTCAACATTCAGAAAACTAAAATCATGGCATCTGGTCCCATCACTTCATGGAAAATAGATGGGGAAACAGTGACAGACTTTATTTTTGGGGGCTCCAAAATCACTGCAGATAGTGACTGCAGCCATGAAATTAAAAGAAGCTTGCTCCTTGGAAGAAAAGTTATGACCAACCTAGACAGTGTATTAAAAAGCAGAGACATTCGTTTGCCAACAAAGGTCCTTCTAGTCAAAGCTATGGTTTTTCCAGTAGTCATGTATGCATGTGAGAGTTGGCCCATAAAGAAGGCTGAAGGCCGAAGAATTGATGCTTTTGAACTGTGGTGTTGGAGAAGACTCTTGAGAATCCCTTGGACTTCAAGAAGATCCAACCAGTCCATCCTAAAAGAAATCAGTCCTGAATTTTCACTGGAAGGACTGATACTGAAGCTTAAACTCTAATACTTTGGCCACCTGATGTGAAGAACTGACTCATTGGAAAAAACCCTGATGCGGGAAAGATTGAAGGTAGGAGAAGGGGAAGACAGAGGATGAGATGGTTGGACGGCATCTCTGACTCAATGGACATGAGTTTGAGTAAACTCCAGGAGTTGGTGATGGACAGGGAGGCCTGACGTGCTGCAGTCCATGGAGTTACAAAGAGTGAGGCATGACTGAGCGACTGAACTGAACTGAACTGATAAGGGAAAGGAATCTAAAAAAAAAGATAAATGTTTACTTATAAATGAATTACTTTGCTATACAACTGAAACAAAGCATTGTAAATCAACTTTATACTTCAAAAAAACGCAACTACCTCTGATTGAGATGATACCTCATTCTTCAAAATAACTCAACTGAACACAGCATCTATATAAACTCCACAGTGTGTGGATCAAAAGTGTTTAAGTAATGTGCCGTCAAGATGCCCTGTGGCCACGGAGGATGCCCCTGGGACCGCTGTGGTTTCAGAATGCCCCTCCCTCCAGGAATCCTCTCCTTAGGTTTGTTTATCTGTCTGCTTCCAAAGTTCCTGTTACCCCCGAAAGGAAGAGATGGAGCCAGAGACCTTCAGATTACCTTGGGATCAACACACCTGCTTTGCGGCTCTCACTGGGCTGGTGGTAAACACGCACACGCCTACCTCCCCTCCAACTCCGGATGGAGGAAACACTTGGAGCTGGCAGTCCCAGGAAAGCTGCCCTCCCCACCTCAGGCAGCTGGGCAGTCTCAGCTTTAGGCTTTGTCCAGTGTGAGTCGCTGTGTACCCAGGACTCCATGGTCACATTCAACTTCTGTGGTGGCTCCCTCGGTAAAGACACCCCACCCTGGACCCTTCACCTTGGTTCCCATGGCAACGCAGAGGGTCTCAGGACACTGTCACCTCCAACCAAGCAATCCCATCTCTAATTTAGAGCCTCTTCCCCTCTCCTAGGTTGCTGAGTGGCTAAGAGTTACAAAAATGGCCATCTAGAACCTTCTCTGCAGCCCCCAGCCAGGTGCTCCACTTCACTCTGCAGTGTGGATGCCAGTGGTGGCCACTGCATTGCCAGAAAATTAGAGCCTCAGTGAAAACTGCACGATGAAGCGACCAGTGTTAAAATCCTGCTATTATGTTGCTGTTGTTTAATTGCTAAGTTATGTCTGACTCCGTGTGAGCCCATCGACTGTAGCCCACCAGGGTCCTCTGTCCATGGGATTCTCCAGGCAAGATTACTGGAGTAGATTTCCAGTTCTTTCTCCAAGGGATCTTTCAGACTCAGGCATTGACCTTTAATCTCCCACAATGACA
>SRVM01033421.1:0-13209 GCA_007570785.1 Antilocapra americana | reverse complement strand
TTTACACCAGTCAGAATGGCTGTAATTCAAAAATCTACAAGCAATAAATGCTGGAGAGGATGTGGAGAAAAGGGAACTCTCTTACACTGTTGGTGGCATTGCAAACTAGTACAGCCACTATGGAAAACAGTGTGGAGGTTCCTTAAAAACCTGCAAATAATCCTGCCGTATGACCCAGCCATCCCTCTGCTGGGCGTATACACTGACGAAACTAGAATTGAAAGAGCCACATGTACCCCAATGTTCATCGCTGCATTGTTTACAATAGCCAGGACATGGAAGCAACCTAGATGCCCATCAACTGACGAATGGATAAGAAAGCTGTGGTACATATACACAATGGAATACTACTCAGCATTAAAAAAAAAAATTCATTTGAAGCAGTTCTACTCAGATGGACTACACTGAATCCCATTATCCAGAGTGAAGTAAGCCAGAAGCAAAAAAAACAATACAGTATGTTAACGCATATATATGGAATTTAGAAAGACGGTAACGAGAACCCAACATGCGAGACAGCAAAAGGAACGCAGATGCATAGAATAGACACGTGGACTCTGTGGATGAGGTTAAGAGTGGGATGATGTGGGAGAATGGCATTGAAACATGTTAGTTATCATATGTCTAATCAATCGCCTGCCCAGGATTTATGCTCGGGGCTGGTGCATCGAGATTCCCCGGGGGGGAGGGAGGAGGGAGGGAGGAGGGAGGGGGGTTCTGGGGGGGGAGCATATGTAAACCCATGGTGATATCATGGCATTGTATGGCAAAAACAATAAAAAATAGATAAATTGGTTAATAGTGCTTTTCCTGTCTTAACTTCTTTCTACTTATCTGTCTATTCATTGTATTAATTTTTGAGATTTGAAATTGAAACTCCAACTAAAATTTTCAATTTATCTATTTAAAATTTTATGCTTTCAAACTGTGGTGTTAGAGACTCTTGAGAATATCTTGGCTAGCAAGGAGTTCAAACCCCTAAACCTTAAAGGAAACCAGTCCTGAATACTCATTGGAAGGACTAATGCTGAAGCTGAACCTCCAATACTTCGGCTACCTGATGTGAAGAGTTGACTCATTGGAAAAGACCCCGATGCTGTGAAAGATTGAAGACATGAGGAGAAAGAGATGACAGAGGATGAGATGTTTGGATGGCATCACTGACTCAATGGACATTAATTTGGGTAAACTCCAGGAGATGGTGAGGGACAGGGAAGAATGTTGTGCTGTTATCATATGTTATCGTAGAACATTATGATAAACTATCTCTTGCCTGGAAAATCCCATGGACCCAAGAGCCTGGTAGGCTGAAGTTCATGGGTTCATAAGTTGTGACTGAACAACACAACAACAACATAAAAAAGAAAAATCATGATATATAGTGGAACTATGTGTAACTTTGTTCTGCATTTTCCAAGTCTCCTCTAAATGTGTTATTATACTTTAGTAATATTTTAAAAATTTTTAAAAAAGAAAGAAAATTCAGTCATTTCAAATCTAAGGCTGTTCTTTTAACTTCTACCTTATACTGTCTCCAGTATAGAGATAAATTAATATTTAAAAAAATCTAGATATACCCCATATATATATAAAAGAAACCTGTAATTTTATCAATTCAATATCATCATAACATGCTTATATTAATGATGCTCATTTGTTTATTTTGGATCAATTCAAAAGAAGGCAATATCTTTCTAAGAATCGCACCACTGCATTTACTTTCTATAAGTTGCTGTACCTGTACCTAAGAAAATGTCATAGTTTATCATGCTGCTGCTGCTGCTGCTAAGTAGCTTCAGTCGTGTGTGACTGTGTGACCCCATAGATGGCAGCCCACCAGGCTCTGCCATCTCTGGGATTCTCAAGGCAAAAATACTGGAGTGGCTTGCCATTTCGTTTTCCAATGCATGAAAGTGAAAAGTGAAAGTGAAGTCACTCAGTCGTGTTCAACTCTTCAAGATCCCATGAACTGCAGCCTACCAGGCTCCTCCGTCCATGGGATTTTCCAGGCAAGAGATAGTTTATCATAATGTTCTATAATGTATGTGCCCACCACATTCCATATTTCAAAATGTCAGCTCAGGAAACACACATTTTAAGAGCATGAGTCAGTATGGTTTACAACCCTGATTCCCTCAGTATTTATACACTAAATTCAAGGTAGGCTTATCAAATTTTCAAATGATGAGGATCAGAGATATAGAAAATATTTTCATATAAAAAAGTTTGGAATGATATGATGAATAAAGCAACATGCAATTTAAAAGAACTAAATATAAGGCCTTGGTTCTGAGTTGAAAAAATCAGCTGCTCAAATAGAAAATAGGGGATATTGAAGTCAAGAATATTATATTAGAAAATAATTAGAAATTTTATCAGCAAGAAGTTCATCAGAGTAATGGGATTGTTTGTAACTTCATAGAGAAAATAAACATTCTGATGGGAATGAATGAACACAAATTTAGGAAAGTACTATAAACCATAATGTTATTAACAATTTGAATGTGTTAATATGTCACAATTTGTACAGTTACATTTCAGTGTAAACATTGTTTGACAAATAAGTAAATACATCCAAATATGGATACAAATATAGTGTTTCTATTATCCACTGCTGTACAATACCACAGCCACAAATTTAATGGCTTAAGTTTATTTTTTTCCCACCATTCTGTAGTATGGGACTTACTCAGATCTCAACTAGATGATTGTTTTGCTCCTAAATGTATGAATTCTTGTCAGTTAGCTTTGAATTGCATTTAGCCTTCACCTAGGCAGTGTCAGAAGGGCCATTGAATCTGACGTCTTAGGTCCTCCAACTCCCTTTTCTCTTTCCACACGCTTACTATCCTCTTATTTGCACTTTAAGTCAGGATTTAAAAGTTATGCAATATTGATATGTTGGGCTGATAATTTTTTCGGGAGTCTTTTGTCTGCTTTGTAGGCTGTTTAGCTGAATCTTTAGCCTTTATGTACTAGATATCAGGGGCAACCATTTCCTCTCTCCTTTCAGATGTGACAGCTATAAGTATCTTGCAACATTGTCAAATACCCAAACACTTTCATTTCTATTTTTATTTTATTTTATTATTTATTTATTTTTCTTCACATTATTGTGTTGGTTTGGTGGATTCATTTATATTTTTGATCTGTTGGGGTCATCAACATTTTGTTCAGAAAAACATAAGTAAACATTTTAGCCAACTCAATACTTTTCATATTACTGTCTCTTAGTGTTGCTGCAGATATTGAAATAATAAATCAAAGCCCTGCATATGATTCCTGGTGTTTAATAAAAGTTCAATGCATTTTTATTGTTGCTATTATATTAGAATTGCATTAATTTCACATGCTAGCAAATTTATTTTCAAAATCCTTAAAGCTATACTTTAGCAGTACACAAACCCAGAACCTCCATAGATACACACTCAGTTTAGAAAAGGCAGAGGAACCAGAGATCAAAATGCCAACATTCATTGGATCATGGGGAAAACAAGAGAATTCCAGAAAAACATCTACTTTTGTTTCACTGATTATGCTAGAGCCTTTGACTGGATCACAACAAACTGTGGATATTTCTTAAAGAGATGGAAGTACCTTTCTCTTGATAAACCTGTACGCAAGTCAAGAAGTAACAGAATCAGATGTGGAACAACTAACGAGATCGAAATTGGGAAACAAGTATGACAAGGCTGTATATTGTCACTCTGATTATTTAACATCTATGCAGAACACATCATGTAAAATGCCAGGGTACATGAGTCACAAGCTGGAATCAAGATTGCCAGGAGAAATATCAACAAACTCAGATATGCAGATGACAATACTCTAATGGCAGAAAATGAAGAGGAACTAAAGAGCCTCTTGATGAGGGTGAAAGATGACTGTGAAAAAGCTGGCTTAAAACTCAACATTCAAAAAGCTAAGATCATGGCATCCAGTCCCATCACTTCACTGCAAATAGATGAGGAAAAAGATATAGCAGTAACAGATTTTATTTTCTTGGAGTCCAAAATCACTATGGATAGTGACTGCAGCCATGAAAATAAAAGATGCTTTCTTCTTGGAAAGGAAGCTATGACAAAGCTTGACAGCATATTAAAAGGCAGAGATATCACTTTGCCAGCCATGTCCATATAGTCAAATATATGGTTTTTCCAGTAGTCATATACAGATGTGAGAGTTGGGCAATGAAGAAGGCTGAGCTTTTGAAATGTGATGCTGGAGAAAACTCTTGAGAGTCCTTTGGACTGCAAGGAGATCAAGCCAGTCAATTCTAAAGGAAATCTACCCTGAATATTCATTGGAAGGCCTGATGCTGAAGCTGAGCTCCAATATTTTGGCCACTTGATGTGAAGAGACAACTCATTGGAAAAGACCCTGATGCTGGGAAAGATTGAAGGCAAAATAAGAGGGTGGCAGAGGATAAGATTGTTAGATATCATTACTGACTCAATGGACATGAATTTTAGCAATCTATAGGAGACAGTAAAGGACAGAAAAGTCTAGCATGATGCATTCCATGGGGTCACAAAGAGTAGAACATGACTTATCCACTGAACAGCAGCAAATCTTCACCTTCTATTTCTGAGTTTGCAGAAGATTCATTTTAAGCACAGTGATTGTGAAGAAATTTCCATTAGAAGTTTGAAGTGTCTAAGGCTCTCTGCAAAATACTTGCTTCCTCTTATGATAATCTGAAAAAGCCTTGCCTTTCTGTGCAGTCTTGCCATCGTTGTTTTCAAAATGGAGTGTATGGTGTCTTAAACTATGATATCTCATGGTGTTTTCCCTACTTTTGTGTTGAGAAGAAATTTTGGTGTAAAATTTGCTTCTTAATTTGAATCCAAGCTGAAATTAGATATTTTTATTTTGAGTATCAACACTATAACCATATCATTATTCATAACATTAATAACCACCATGTTTTGAAACAGAAGTTCAGGATTTAACAAGTTATCTACATGCTTCTACTGTCCTACTATTTGTATAATTATTTTGAAGTAAATTTAATATTAAATAAGTAGTCAGGTTAAATGAAATTTAAGTTGCCTAAAATATGATTGGCCATGATTTTACTTTAATCTTTTTTGCATTTCTCAAGGTCTATTAAGTCATGAAAGTACCGCATAAAAATGAAGTAGACTTAATTATATAAACATATAAAGCATTAAAAATATTGTAAACATAATTTAATGGCAATGTTCTGTGAGAGGCAGTACTTAATACACTTGAAAGACAGTCCTTAAAATTGACTTCAACATGAATAATAAATTTCTTACAAAAATATAAAGTGTAAGTATGGAGGTGAAATCAGCTTTTGATTCTATTGGAAACTGCCATCTACACAGTAGGTTTTCAACATTTTCTCAGGTGTGTAGGATAGAAGTCTTATCTGAAACAAAACAGGGAAGGGAAAGAGAATTTAGTGTAGGGAATATGACAGGGTTGAAGTGCTGTCCACAGTTCTGGAAACCTGATTTGCCCCTGAATGATATGAACAAAAACATGATTATAGTAAAACCCTCAAAGACATCTCAGATGTGCAAGGTTTGGGGCTAAATGAGTGAATTTGTTCAGCTGCACGCAGCATAAGATGGAATTGGAAGATGTTAAAAAAGAATCACCAACCTACCCTTGAATAAATAACAATACAATAACTAGAAAACTTCTAAATTATTTTCATGTAATGTGTGCTCTAAAGAAATTTAACCTTACACTGTTGGTGGGAATGCAAACTAGTATAGCCACTATGGAGAACAGTGTGGAGATTCCTTAAAAATCTTAAAATAGAACTGCCATATGACCCAGCAATCCCACTGCTGGGCATACACACCGAGGAAACCAGAATTGAAAGAGACACGAGTACCCCAATGTTCATCACCGCATTGTTTACAATAGCCAGGACATGGAAGCAACCTAGATGTCCATCAACAGACGAATGGATAAGGAAACAGTGGTACATATACACAATGGAATATTACTCAGCCATTAAAAAGAATTCATTTGAATCAGTTCTACTCAGGTGGACGAAACTGGAGCCTATTATACAGACCGAAGTAAGCCAGAAAAAAAAAAATACAGTATACTAACTCATATATATGGAATTTAGAAAGATGGGAGGGAGAACCCTGTATGTGAGACAGCAAAAGAGACACAGATGTATAGAACAGTCTTTTGGACTCTATGGGAGAGGGCAAGTGTGGGATGATATGGGAGAACGGCATTGAAACATGTTAATTATCATATGTGAAATCAATCACCAGCCCAGGTTTGATGCTCAGGCCTGGTGCACCGTGATGACCCAGAGAGAGGGAATTGGGAGGGAGGTGGGAGGGGGTTCTGGAAGGGGAACACATGTATACCTATGGCGGATTCATGTCAATGTATGGCAAAACCAACATGATAATGTAAAGAAAAAAAAAATTAAAGAAAGCAAAAAAAAAAAAAAAAACAACAACAACCAGAAAAGGAGCTATAATTAGAAAATTACTTTTCATCAAAGCAATTAAAAGAAGATCTTGGCTTAAGTTTCTCTCTCAGAATGGTTTTATACACATATTCCTTTCTTTTAGCTATTTTAATAAATACATAGCACTAACTGGGAAGTTTGTCATTTTTTAGAGTATTTGGGTACACAAAACTTTCAGGTTTCTCTACTTTACTATAAACCAACACCCTTTCTGCTTTTCCTTATTGTTTCTCATTAGTATGACTTAAGAACACATCACTCTGTTGAAATTACCTAAATATCACTGAGAAACTATTCTTTGGAAAAATTGAATGTTCTTTCCTAACTTTGATTATCCCCAACACTTTTAAAGCACTAGATGCTTTTGCATTGTTTATTTAAAACTTCTATCTGACAATTTTTGTTTTGTCATCTTCTATGGATACTTATTTTGTTGTTGTTCATTCACCAAGTTTTGTTTGATTCTTTGTGACCCCATGGACTTGCAGCACACCAGGCTTCTCTGTCTTCCACTATCTCCCAGAGTTTGCTCAAATTCATTTCCATTGAGTCGGTGATGCTATCTAACCATCTCATACTCTGGTGCCCTTTTCTCCTTTTGCCTTGAATCTTTCCCAACATCATGATCTTTTCCAGTGAGTGGGCTCTTGGCCTCAGGTAGCCAAAGTAATTGAGCTTCAGCTTTAGCATCAGTCTTTCCATAACTATTCAAGGTTGGTTTCCTGTTGGATTAACTGTTTTGATTTTTTTCAGTCCAAGGGACTCTCAAGAGACTTCTTCAGCACCACAATTTGAAAGCATCAGTTCTTCAGCACTCAATCGTTTTCATGGTTCAACTCTCACACCCATACATGGCTACTGGAAAAACCATAGCTTTGATTATATGGACCATTGTCAGCAAATTGATGTCTCTGCTTTTTAATATGCTGCATACGTTTGTCATAGTTTTCCCTCCAGGGAGCAAGCATTTTTAATTTCAAGGCTGCAGTCATTGTCTGCAGTGATTTTGAACCCTAAGAAAATAAACTCTGTCACTGTTTTCACTTTTTCCCCTTCTGGTTGCCATCAAGTGGTAGGACGATGCCATGATCTTAGTTTTATTAATGTGAAGTTTTAAGTCAGATCTTCACTGTCTACTTTCACTCCCATCAAGTGGCTCTTTAGTTCCTCTTCAATTTTTGCAATTAGAGCTCCTGGCAGTCTTGATTCCAGCTTGCAATTCTTGCAACTGGGCATTTCACATAATGTAATCTGCATATAAGTTAACAACAACAACAACAACAACAACAGGGTGACAGTCTACAGCAATCTCATCCTCCTTCCCCTATTTTGAACCAGTCAGCTTGTCCATGTCCAGTTCTGTTGGTTCTTGGTCCACATAAAAGTTTTTCAGGAGATAGGTAATAAGGTCTGTTACTCCCATATCTTTAAGAATTTTCCACAGTTGTAATTGACACAGTCAAAGACTTAACATAGTCAATGAAGCAGATGTTTTCCAAAATTCTCTTGCTTTCTCATGATCCAATAAATGTTGGCAATTTGATCACTGGCTCGTCTGCCTCTTCAAAACTCAGCTTGTACATCTGGAAGTTCTCAGTTCAAATATTGTTAAAGTCTATCTTTAAGAATTTTTGAAATTTATTTATTTGAATAGTAGGATAATTCCTTTACAATATTGTGATGGTTTCTGCCATACATCACCATGAATTGGTCATAGGAATACATGGTTCCACCTCCCCCATCACTCCACCCTTCCAGGTTGTCACAGAGCACATACATCAAAATTAAGCTGGCTATCTGTTTTACATATGGTATTGTATGTTTCAATGCTATTTTCTCAAATCATCTCACCCTCATCTCCCACTGGGTCCAAAATTCTTTTTTTTTTTTTTTTATGTCTATGTCTCGCCACCTCAAGTGAAGAGTTGACTCATTGGAAAAGACTCTAATGCTGGAAAAGATTGGGGGCAGGAGAAGGGGATGACAGAGGATGAGGTGGCTGAATGGCATCACTGACTCAATGGACATGGGTTTGGGTAAACTTCGGGAGTTGGTGATGGACAGAGAGGCCTGGTGTGCTGCAATTAATGGGGTCGCAAAGAGTCAGACACGACTGAGCGACTGAACTGAACTGATGTCTCCTTTGCTGCCCTGCATGTAGTATCATCAATACCATCTTCTGAGATACCATATTTATATGCTAAATATTTATATGCTTGCATGCTAAGTCACTTCAGCCATGTCTGACTCTTTGCAACCCCATGGACTCTAGCCTGCTAGGCTCCTCTGTCCATGGGGATTCTCCAGCAAGAATACTGGAGTGGGTGGCCATTTCCTTCTCTAATATTTATCCATTAATATACAATATTTTTCTTTTTCTTTCCGACTTAATTCACTCTGTATAATAGGCTCTATGTTCATCCACCTCATTAGAACTGACTCAAATGTGTCCCTTTATTTACTTGCGTAGCATTCCGCTTTGTATATGTTCTAAAAGTTTTTGATCCACTCATCTGCTAATGGACATCTAGGTCACTTCCATGTTCTACTATTGTAAATAGTGTTGCAATGAACATTGTGGTACATATATCTTTTTCAGTTCTGGCTTCCTCAGGGGACATGCCCAGTAGTGGGATTGCTGAGTCATATGGTAGTTTTATTCCCAGATTTTTAAGGAATCTCCACACTGCCCTCCATAGTAGCTGTATCAGTTTGCATTTCCACCAACAGTGTAAGAGGTTCCCTTTTCTCCACACGCTCTCCAGCAGTTATTGTTTGTAGACTTTTTGATAAGGGCCATTCTGACTGGTATGAGATGATACCTCATTGTGGTTCTATTTGCATTTCTCTAATAATGAGCTATACTGAGCATCTTTTCATGTGTTTATTAGCCATCTGTTGTCTTCTTTGGAGAAATGTCTGTTTAGGTCGTCTGCCCATGATTTCATTTGATTGTTTTTCTGGTATTAATGCTCATAATCTGCTTGTATATTTTGGAGACTAATTATTTGTCTGCTGTTTCATTTGCTATTAATGTATCCCATTCTTAAGGTTGTCTTTTTTTTTTTTTATTAGTTTTGCCATACAATGAAATGATATCGCCATGGGTTTACCTATGCTCCTCCTCCCCTCTCTCCTCCCTCCCCCCAGGAAATCTCGGTGAACCAGCCCCGAGCATCAATCCTGGGCTGGTGATTGATTACACGTAAGATAATTAACATGTTTCAATGCCATTCTCCCATAACATCCCACCCTTGCCCTCATCCACAGAGTCCACGAGTCTGTTCTATACATCTGCCTTCCTTTTGCTGTCTCGCATGCTGGGTTCTCATTACCGTCTTTCTAAATTCCATATATATGCGTTAGTATACTGTATTGTTGTTTTTCCTTCTGGTTTACTTCACTCTGGATAATAGGCTCCAGTTCCGTCCATCTGAGTAGAATGGATTCAATAATTTTTTTTAATGGCTGAGTAATATTCCATTGTGTATATGTACCACAGCTTTCTTATCCATTTGTCAGTTAATGGGCATCTAGGTTGCTTCCATGACCTGGCTATTGTAAACAATGCAGCGATGAACATTGGGGTACACGTGGCTCTTTCAATTCTAGTTTCCTCGGTGTATATGCCCAGCAGTGGGATTGCTGGGTCATATGGTAGGTCTATTTGCAGTTTTTTAAGGAATCTCCACACTGTTTTCCATAGTGGCTGTACTAGTTTGCATTCCCACCAACAGTGTAAGAGAGTTACCTTTACTCCACATACTCTCCAGCATTTATTGCTTGTAGATTTGTGAATTGCAGCCATTCTGACTGGTGTAAAGTGATACCTCATTGTGGTTTTGATTTGCAATTCTCTGATAATGAGTGATGTTGAGTATCTTTTCATCTGTTTGTTAGCCATTTTTATGTCTTCTTTGGAGAAATGTCTGTTAAGTTCTTTGGCCCACTTTTTGATTGGGTTGTTTATTTTTCTAGAATGGAGCTGCAGGAGTTGCTTGTATATTTTTGAGATTAATTATTTGTCCATTGCTGCATTAGCTATTATTTTCTCCCATTCTGAAGGCTGTCTTTTCACCTTGCTTACAGTTTCCTTTGTTGTGCAGAAGCTTTTAATTTTAATTAGGTCCCATTTGTTTATTCATGCTTTTATTTCCAATATTCTGGGAGGTGGGTCATGTAGTATCCCGCTTTGGTTTACGTCAGAGAGTATTTTGCCTATGTTATCCTCTAGGAGTTTTATAGTTTCTGGTCTTATGCTTAGATCTTTGATCCATTTTGAGTTTATCTTTGTGTATGGTGTTAGAAAGTGTTCTAGTTTCATTCTTTTACAAGTGGCTGTCCAGTTTTCCCAGCACCACTTGTTAAAGAGGTTGCGTTTCCTCATTGTATATTCTCGCCTCCTTTGTCAAAGATAAGGTGTCCATAGATGTGTGGATTTATCACTGGGCTTTCTATTTTGTTCCATTGATCTATATTTCTGTCTTTGTGCCAGTACCATACTGCCTTAATGACTGTGGATTTGTAGTATAGCCTAAATTAAGGTAGGTTGATTCCTCCAGTTCCATTCTTCTTTCTCAAGATTGCTTTGGCTATATGAAGTTTTTTGTATTTACATACAAATTGAGAAATTATTTGTTCTAATTCTCTGAAAAAGACCTCTGGTAGCTTGATAGGAATTGCATTGAATCTATAGATTGCTTTGGTAGTATACTCATTTTCACTATTTTTATTCTTCCAATCCACGAACACAGCACATTTCTCCATCTCTTTGTGTCTTCTTTGATTTCTTTCATCAGTGTTTTATAGTTTTCTATATACAAGTCTTTTATTTCTTTAGGTACAAATACTCCTAGGTATTTTATTATTTTTTTTTCAATGGTGAATGGAATTGTTTCCTTAATTTCTCTTTCTGTTTTCTCATTGTTAGTGTATAGAAATGCCAGGGATTTCTGTGTGTTGATTTTGTATCCTGAAACTTTGCTATATTCACTGATTAGCTCTAATAATTTTCTCGTATAGTCTTTAGGGTTTTCAATATAGAGGATCATGTCATCTGCAAACAGAGAGAGTTTTGCTTCTTCTTTTCCAATCTGGATTCCTTTGATTTCTTTATCTGCTCTGATTGTTGTGGCCAAGACTTCCAAAACTTTGTTGAAAAGTAGTGGTGAGAGGGGGCACCCTTGTCTTCTTCCTAACTTCAGGGGGAATGCTTTCAGTTTTTCACCATTGAGGATAATGTTTGCTGTGGGTTTGTCATATATAGCTTTTATTTGTTGAGGTATGTTCCTTCTATTCCTGCTTTTTGGAGGGTTTTTATCATAAATGGATGTTGAATTTTATCGAAGGTTTTCTCTGCATCTATTGAGGTAATCATGTGATTTTTATTTTTCAATTTGTTAATGTGGTGTATTACATTGATTGATTTGTGAATATTGAAGAATCCTTGCATCCCTGGGATAAAGCCTACTTGATCATGATGTATGACTTTTTAAATATGTTGTTGGATTCTACTTGCTAGAAGTTTGTTGAGGATTTTTGCATCTAAGTTCCTCAGTGATATTGGCCTGTAGTTTTCTTTTTTGTGGCATCTTTGTCGGGTTTTGGAATTAGGGTGATGGTGGCCTCGTAGAATGAGTTTGGAAGTTACCTTCGTCTGCAATTTTCTGGAAGAGTTTGAGTAGAATAGGTGTTAGCTCTTCTCTAAATTTTTGGTAGAATTCAGCTGTGAAGCCATCTGGTCCTGGGCTTTTGTTTTTTGGAAGATTTCTGATTACGGTTTCAATTTCCGTGCTTGTGATGGATCTATTACTATTGTCTATCTCTTCCTGGTTTAGTCTTGGAAAGTTGTACTTTTCAAGGAATCTGTCCATTTCATCCAGGTTGTCCAGTTTATTTGCATATAGTTGCTGATAATAGTCTCTTATGATCCTTTGTATTTCTGTGTTTTCTGTTGTGATCTCTCCGTTTTCATTTCTAATTCTGTTGATTTGGTTCTTCTCCCTTTGTTTCTTGATGAGTCTGGCTAATGGTTTGTCAATTTTATTTATCTTCTCAAAGAACCAGCTTTTGGCTTGGTTGATTTTTGCTATGGTCTCTTTTGTTTCCTTTGCATTTATTTCTGCCCTGATCTTTAAGATCTCTTTCCTTCTACTAGACCTGGGCTTCTGCATCTCTTCCATTTCTAGTTGCTTTATGTGTAAAGTAAGGTTATTTATTTGACTTTTTTCTTGTTTCCTGAGGAGAGCTTGTATTGCTATGAACTTTCTCTTTAGCATTGCTTTCACAGTGTTCATAGGCTTTGGGCTGCTGTGTTTTCATTTTCATTCATTTCTATGCATAACTGAATTTCATTTTTGATTTCTTCTGTGATTTGTTGGTTATTCAGCAGTGTGTTGTTGAGCCTCCATATGTTGGAAGTTTTGAAAGGTTTTCTCCTGTAGTTGATATCTAATCTCACTGCATTGTGGTCAGAAAAGATGCTTGGGATGATTTCAATATTTTTGAATTTATCAAGGTTAGATTTATGGCCCAGGATGTGATCTATCCTGGAGAAGGTCCCGTGTGCGCTTGAGAAAAAGGTGAAATTCCTTGTTTTGGGGTGGAATGACCTATAGATATCAATTAGGTCTAGTTGGTCTATTGTATCATTTAAATTTTGAATTTCCTTGTTACTTTTCTCTTTAGTTGATCTATCCATTGGTGTGAGTGGTGTATTAAAGTCTCCCACTATTATT
>SRVM01033419.1:0-11966 GCA_007570785.1 Antilocapra americana | reverse complement strand
TGACCATGGAAGTCAGTTGTCCATTTGCATGACATGCTTGAGAGAAGGAGTGCTCCAGAGGCTCTTGCGGGATATCAGAGAGTCTCCTTGTAAATGAAGGCAGAGTAACTCAGGGTTCCATTCCCATTTGCGACCTAGTCTTCAGGGTCCCTTGGAACTGAAACTGGGGTGAAGTCATCCACTCATGTGAGGCGTGACACTCTCTTTTCCTCTTCTCTTATAAAAAAATGGAGGTGTCAGGTCTCCTGCCTTGTTGAGGCAGGCAATTACAGCTTTTCCTCGATGGCAAAGAGGCAGTGAGGCCTCCCTTCGTGTTCTGAGGCGAATTCGCAGAGGTGCTGGGGAATCAAGCTTTCCCTGAGGTGCAGGGGCAAATGGCTGTACTTGGAAATTTCTGCAGGAGGCTCTCGGTTCCTCTCATGATTCACTTGTTGACAAAGGCAGGCTCTTGAGGTGTGAGAGGAAAGTCATGTGTATCTTCGAAGCAAAGAAGGGGCTAATCATCGCCCATCTCGAGAGAAGCTGGAGAACCCTTGGCCTTTCGAGTTGGGGAAGGGAGCTTGAGCTTCGTCTTCCATGGCCGTGTGCTTCTTGGAGACCCTCTTGGGCTGGATGTTTCCAACCAAGCTTCGTCTTTGGATTTGACAGGGAACGTGGGAGTGTTCTGGAGGCCCTGCATGGGAAAAATAGGCTCAGGTCACATTGAGAGGTTAATCTCTCGTTTCGTGAGTTGTGGTGGGAAGCGTACTGTTCTTCCCAAGTGGACCCTTTCAATTCAGGGACCCTCTCGTGAAGCCTCAGGGAAGTCAAGTCTACTTGGGAGGTTCGAGGAGGAGCCATGGAAGTTTCTCGCGTCACTGCGGGGGAATCAGGCCTCATGTCTCCTTCCCAGGCACATCCTGGGATGGTTCTCGACTTGCTGCGGGCAGTTCATCCACTTACGTCGGGCAATTTCTCGAGTTGCAGCGGGCATTTTGGGATCCATCTGGAGGTGCGACGCGGTCCTCTGGAAGACTCTAATGTTGCCCCAGGGATGGGAGGCGCACAATTCGATGTACACAGGCCATCTCGGGGCTCTTCTTGAGTCACTACACAGGATTAGGTCCTCATCTGTAGATGATGTATGAACTTGTACTTTCGTCTCGAGTTTGGACACGGATATAAGAGTTCCGATTGAGTTTCTCCAGGAGAATACGTGTTCATCTTATTGTGAGGTATGCAACTCGCCTTTGCTCTCGGGTTTTCGGAACTCCACTGCATGAAGGCAGGACTTTGGGGCAGATTTTTGATATGTGTAACGGGGGAGTCAGACCTCCATCCGTGTACCTGAGCAGAAAGCTGCGGTTTTGTGGAAGTTACCAAAAGGACATTAGTCCTCATCTCGAGTGGAGGGGGTGATATGGTGCTTTTTCTCGAGTTTGAGTGGGAAGATGCGGGTTCCCCTCGAATCGTGGCAGGGACCTCAGTGAGCCTCTGGTCTTGACCAGCGAAGTCAGGTCTCCGTGTGCGAGGCATGCATGATTGAAGGTGTGCTCTGGAGTCGCTTCCCGAATGTTAGAGGGTCTCCTTGGAAATGAAGGCAGAGGAACTCAGGGTACCATCCCCATTTGCGACCTAGTCTTCGGGGTCCCTTTAAACTGAAACTGGTGTGAATTTGCCCGCTCATATGACGCGTGACACTCCCTTATTCTCTCCTCTTTAAAAAACGGAGGCTTCAGGTCTCCTGCCTTGTTGAGACAGATAATTACAGCTTTTCCTCGATGGCAATGAGGCAGTGAGGCCTCCCTTCGTGCTCTGAGGCGAATTCCCAGAGGTGTTGGGAATCAGGCATTCCCTGAAGTGCAGGGGCAAATGGCTGTCCTTGGAAATTTCTGCAGGAGGCTCTGGGTTCCTCTCATGATTCACTTGGTGAGAAAGGCAGCCTCTTGAGGTGCGAGAGGAAAGTCGTGTGTCTGTTCCAAGCGAAAACGGGGCTAATCATCGCCCATCTCACGAGAAGCTGTAGAACCTTGGGCCTTTCGAGTTGTGGCAGGGAGCACGAGCTTCCTCTTGCATGGCCGTGTGCTTCTTGGAGACCCTCATGGGCTGGATGTTTCGAACCAAGCTTCATCTTCGTATTTTATAGGGAACGTGGGAGTGTTCTGGAGGCCCTGCATGGTAAAAAAAAAAAAAAAAAAGGCTCAGGTCACATTGAGAGGGGAATCTCTCATTTTGTGAGTTGTGGCGGGAAGCGTACTCTTCCACCCAAGTTGACCCTTTCAATTCAGGGACCCTCTCGTGAAGCCTCAGGGAAGTCAAGGCAACTTGGGAGGTTCGAGGAGGAGCTGTGGAAGTTTCTCGCATCAGTGCGGGGGAATCAGTCCTCATGTAGCCATCAGAGGCACATCGTGGGATGGTTCTCAACTTGCGGCGGGCAGATTCTCCACTTACGGCGGGCAGTTTCTTGAGTTGCAGCGGGCACATTTGGATCCATCTGGAGGTGCGACACGGTCCCGTGGGAGCCTCTAATGTTGCCTCAGGGAAGGCAGGCCCACAATTCGATGCACACAGGCCATCTCGGGGCTCTTCTTGAGTCACTACACCGGATTAGGTCCTCATCTGTAGGTGATGTATGAACTTGTGCTTTCATCTCGAGTTTGGACATGGATATCAGAGTTCCGATTGAGATTCTCCAAGAGAGTACGTGGTCATCTCGTTGTGAGGTATGCAACTCGCCTTTGCTCTCGGGTTTTCAGAACTCCACTGCATGAAGGCAGGGCTGTTGGGCAGATTTTTGATATATGTAACGGGGGAGTCAGACCTCCATCCGTGTAGCTGAGCCGAAAGCTGGGGTTTTGTTGAAATCACCACAAGGGCATCAGTTCTCATCTCGAGTGGAGGGGGTGATATGGTGCTTTTTGTCTAGTTTGAGTGGGAAGATGAGGCTTCCCCTCGAATCGTGGCAGGGACCTCAGTGAGCCTCTGGTCTTGACCAGCGAGTTCAGATGTCCGATTGCGTGGCATGCATGAGTGAAGGAGTGCTCCGGAGTCGCTTGCCGGATGCCAGAGACTCTCCTTGGAAATGAAGGCGGAGGAACTCAGGGTTCCATCCCCATTTGCGACCTAGTATTCGGGATCCTTTGGAATTGAAACTGGAGAGAAGTTGTCTGCTCATGTGAGGCGTGACACTACCATTTCCTCTCTTCTTGAAAAAACGAAGGCGTCATGTCTCCTGCCTTGTTGAGGCAGGCAATTAGAGCTTTTCCTCAATAGCAACGAGGCAGTGATGACTCCATTCCTGTTCTGAGGTGAATACCCAGAGATGCTGGAGAATCAGGCTTTCCCTGAAGTGCAGAGGCAAATGGCTGTGCTTGGAAGTTTCTGCAGGAGGCTCTGGGTTCCTCTCATGATTCACTTGGTGAGAAAGGCAGCCTCTTGAGGTGTGAGAGAAAAGTCGTGTGTCTGTTGGAAGCGAAGAAGGGGTCAATCATCGCCCATCTCACGCGAAGCTGGAAATCCCTGGGCCTTTCGAGTTATGGCAGGGAGCAAGAGGTTCCTCTTGCATGACCGTGTGCTTCTTGGAGATCCTCTTGGGCTGCATGTAGCGAACCAATCTTCGTCTTGGGTTTCCATAGGGTACGTGGGAGTGTTGCGGAGGGCCTGCATGGGTAAAAAAAGACTTACGTAACATTGAGAGGGGAATCTCTTCATTTCTTGAGTTCTGTCAGGAAGCATAGTGTTCCTCCGAAGTTGACCCTTTCAATTCAGGGACCCTCTCGTGAAGCCTCAGGGAAGTCAAGGCAACTTGGGAGGTTTGAGGAGGAGCCATGGAAGTTTCTCGCGTCACTGCAGGGGAATCAGGCCTCATCTCGCCTTCAGAGGCACATCGTTGGATGGTTCTCGACTTGCGGTGGGCAGTTTCTCGACTTACGGTGGGCAGTTTTTCGAGTTGCAGCGGGCACTTTCGGATCCATCTGAAGCTGTGATGCGGTCCTCTGGGAACCTCTAATCTTTCCTCAGGGAAGGCAGGCCCTCATTTCGATGTGCACTGGCCATCTCGGGTCTCTTCTTGAGTCACTACACAGGATTAGGTCCTCATCTTTAGGTGAAGTATGAACTTTAGCTTTCATCTCGAGTTTGGACACGGATATCAGAGTTCTGATTGAGTTTCTCCAAGAGAGTACGTGCTCATCTCATTGTGAGTTATGCAACTCGCCTTTGCTCTCAGGTTTTCGGAACTCCACTGCATGAAGGTAGGACTAGGGGCAGATTTTTGATATGTGCAACGGGGGAGGCAGACCTCCATCTATGTAGCTGAGCAGAAAGCTGGGGTTTGGTTGAAGTCACCACAAGGACATCAGTCCTCATCTCGAGTGGAGGGGGTGATATAGTGCTTTTTCTCGAGTTTGAGTGGGAAGATGCGGGTTCCCCTCGAATCGTGGCAGGGACCTCAGTGAGCCTCTGGTCTTGACCGGCGAAGTCAGGTGTCCGTTTTGGTGGCATGCATGAGTGAAGGAGTGCTCTGGAGTCGCTTACGAGATGTCAGAGGGTCTCCTTGGAAATCAAGGCAGAGGAACTCAGGGTTCCATCCCCAATTGCGACCTAGTCTTCGGGGTCCCTTGGAAGTTAAACTGGGGGGAATTTGCCCTCTCATGTGACGCGTGACACTCCCTTTTTATCTTTTCTCTTAAAAACGGAGGCTTCAAGTCTCCTGCCTTGTTGAGGCAGGCAATTACAGCTTTTCCTCGTTGGCAACGAGGCAGTGAGGCCTCCCTTCATGTTGTGAGGTGAATTCCCAGAGGTGTTGGGGAATCAGGATTTTCCTGAAGTGCAGGGGCAAATGGCTGTTTTTGGAAATTTCTGCAGTAGGCTCTCAGTTTCTCTCATGATTCACTTGGTGAGAAAGGCAGCCTCTTGAGGTGCAAGAGGAAAATCATGTGTCTGTTCCAAGCGAAGAAGGGGCTAAGCATCCCCTGTCTTGGGAGAAGCTGGAGAACCCTGGGCCTTTCGAGTTGTGGCAGGGAGCACGAGCCTCGTCTTGCATGGCCGTGTGCTTTATGGAGACCCTCTTGGGCTGGATGTTTCAAACCAAGCTTCGTCTTGGGATTTGACAGGGAACATGGGAGTGTTCTGGAGGCCCTGCTTGGGAAATAAACCCTCAGGTCACATTGAGAGGGGAATCTCTCGTTTCGTGAGTTGTGGCGGAGAGCGTACTGTTCCTCTCAAGTTGACCCTTTCAATTCAGGGACCCTCTCGTGAAGCCTCAGTGAAGTCAATCAACTTGGGATGTTCGAGGAGGAGCCCTGGAAGTTTCTCTCGTCACTGCGGGGAAATCAGGCCTCATGTCGCCTTCAGAGGCACATCGTGGGATGGTTCTCGACTTCCGGCTAGCAGTTTCTTGACTTATGGCGAGCAGTTTCTCAACTTACGGTGGGTAGTTTCTCGATTTGCAGGGGGCACTTTTGCATCCAACTGGAGCTGCGAAGTGGTCCTCTGGGAGACTCTAATCTTGCCCCAAGGAAGGCAGGCCCTCATTTCGATGCGAACGGGCCACCTCAGGGCTCTTCTTAGTCACTCTACTGGAATAGGTCCTCTTCTTTATGTAAGGTGTGACCTTGAGCTTGCATCTCGAGATTGGACACGAATATTAGAGTTCAAATTGAGTTTCTCCAAGAGAGTATATGCTCTTCTGGTTGTCAGGTATGCAATTCGCATTTTCTGTCTGGTTTTCAAAACTCCACTGCATGAAGGCAGGGCTTTGGGGCAGATTTTTGATATGTGCACTGGGGAATCATACCTCCATCCATATCGCTGAGCAGAAAGCTGGGGTGTTGTTGAAGTCACCACAAGGACATCAGTCCTCATCTCGAGTGGAGGGGGTGATATGCTGCTCTTTCTCGAGTTTAAGTGGGTAGCTGCTGGTTCCCCTCGAATCGTGGCAGGGACCTCAGTGAGCCTCTGATCTTGACCAGTGAGGTCAGGTGTCTGTTTGCGTGGCATGCATGAGCAAAGGAGTGCCCCGGAGTGGCTTGCAGAATGCCAGAGAATCTCCTTGGAAATGAAGGCAGAGAAATTTGTGTTCCATCCCCATTTGCGACCTAGTTTTTGTGGTCCATTGGAACTGAACTGGCGGGAAGTTGTCTGGTCATGTGAGGCATGACACTCGTTTTTCCTCTCCTCTTGAAAAAACGGAGGCGTCCGGTCTCCTGCCTTATTGAGGCAGGAAATTACAGATTTTCCTCGATGGCAACAAAGCTGGGAGGCCTCCCTTCGTGTTCTGAGGTGAATTTCCAGATGTCCTGGAAAATCAGGCTTTCCTGAAGTGCAGGGGCAAATGGCTGTCCTTGAAAATTACTGCAGAAGGCTGTTGGTCCCTCTCATGATTCACTTGGTGAGAAAGGCAGCCTCTTGAGGTGTGGGAGGAAAGTCCTGTGTCTGTTGGAGGCGATGAATGGGCTAATCATCGCCCGTCTCGCGAGAAGCTGGAGAACCCTGGGCCTTTCGAGTTGTGGCAGGGAGCACGAGGTTCCTCTGGCATGGCCCTGAGCTTCTTGGAGATCCTCTTGGGCTGCATGTAGCGAACCAAGCTCCGTCTTGGGATTCGATAGGGAATGTGGGAGTGTTCTTGAAGCCCCGCATGGGAAAAAAAGCCTCAAGGTACATTGAGAGGGGAATCTATTCGTTTCTTGAGTTGTGGTGGGAAGCCTGGTGTTCCTTCCAAGCTGAACCTTTCAATTCAAGGACTCTCTCGTGAAGCCTCAGGGAAGTCAAGGCAACTTCTGAAATTTGAGGAGGAGCCGTGGAAGTTTCTCTCATCCCTTCAGGGGAATCAGGATTCTTCTCGCCTTCAGAGGCACATCTTGGTTTGGTTCTTGACTTGCGGCGGGCAGTTTCTCGAGTTGCAGCGGGCACTTTCGGATCCATCTGGAGCTGCGACGCGGTCCTCTGGCAGCCTCTAATGTTGCCTCAGGAAAGGCAGGTGCTCATTTTGATGTGCACGGGTCATCTCGGGTCTCTTCTTGAGTCATTAAACCGGATTAGGTCCTCATCTTTAGGTGAGGTATGAACTTGAGCTTTCATCTCAAGTTTGGACATGGATATGACAGTTCTGATTGAGTTTCTCCAAGAGAGTACGTGCCCATCTCATTGTGATGTATGCAACTCGCCCTTACTCTCGGGTTTTCAGAACTCCACTGCATGAAGACAGGGCTTTGGGGCAGATTTTTGATATGTGCAACGGGGGAGTCAGACCTCCATCCATGTAGCTGAGCAGAAACCTGGGGTTTTGTTGAAGTCACCACAAGGACATCAGTCCTCATCTCGAGTGGAGGGGGTGATATGGTGCTCTTTTTCGAGTTTGAGTGGAAAGCTGTGGGTTCCCCTAGCATCGTGACAGGGACCTCAGTGAGCCTCTGGTCTTGACCAGGGAGGTAAGGTGTCCATTTGCATGGCATACATAAGCGATGGATTGCTCCAGAGTCGCTTGTGTGATGCCACAGAATCTCTTTGGAAATGAAGGCAGAGGAAGTCCGGGTTCCATCTCCATTTGTGACGTAACCTTCGGGGTCCCTTGGAAGTTAAACTGTCGGGAAGGTGTCCGCTCAAGTGAGGCGTGACACTCCTTTTTCCTCTCCTCTTGAAAAAACGGAGGAGTCATGTCTCCTGCCTTGTTGAGGCAGGCAATTTCAGATTTTCCTCAATGGCAACAAAGCTGGGAGGGCTCCCTTCTTGTTCTGAGGCGAATTTCCAGAGGTGCTGGAGAATCAGGCTTTCCCTGAAGTGCAGGGGCAAATGGCTGTCCTTGAAAATTACTGCAGAAGTCTCTGGGTTCCTCTCATGATTCACTTCGTGAGAAAGGCAGCCGCTTGAGGTGTGAGAGGAAATTCGTGTGTCTGTTCGCCGCGATGAAGGGGCTAATCATCACCCATCTCGTGAGAATCTGGAGAACCCTGGGCCTTTCGAGTTGTGGCATTGAGCACGAGGTTCCTCTTGCATGGCCATGTGCTTCTTGGAAATCCTCTTGGGCTGCATTTAGCGAACCAAGCTTCATCTTGGGATTCGATACGGAACGTGCGAGTGTTCTGGAGGTCGTGCATGGGAAAAAAAGGATCAAGTTACATTGAGAGGGGTCTCTCGGTTCCTTGAGTTTTGTTGGGAAGCATAGTGTTCCTCCCAAGATGACCCTTTCAATTCAGAGACGCTCTCCTGAAGCCTCAGGGAAGTCAAGGCAACTTGGGAGGTTCGAGGAGGAGCCATGGAATTTTCTCGCTTCCCTGCAAGGAAATCAGGCCTCACCTTGCCTTGAGAGGCCCATCGTGGGATGGCTCTCGACTTGCGGCCGGCAGTTTCTCAACTTACGGTGAGCAGTTTTTCGAGTTGCAGCGGGCACTTTCGGATCCATCTGAAGCTGCGACGCGGTCCTCTGGGAACCTCTAATGTTTCCTCAGGGAAGGCAGGCCCCCACTTCGATGTGCACGGGCCATCTTGGGTCTCTTCTTGAGTCACTACACCGGATTAGGTCCTCCTCTCTAGGTGAGGTATGAACTTGAGCTTTCATCTCGAATTTGGACACGGATATCAGAGTCCCGATTAAGTTTCTCCAAGAGACTACGTGCTCATCTCGTTATGAGGTATGCAACTCTCCCTTGCTCTCGGGATTTTAGAACTCCACTGCATGAAGGCAGGTCTTTGGGGCAGATTTCTCTTATGTGCAACGGGGAAGTCAAACCTCCATCCATGTAGCTGAGCAGAAAGCTGGGGTTTTGTTGAAGTCACCACAAGGACATCAGTCCTCATCTCGAGTGGAAGGGGTGATATGGTGCTCTTTTTCGCATTTGAGTGGGAAGCTGCAGATTTCCCTCGAATCGTGGCAGGGACCACAGTGAGCCTCTGGTCTTGACCAGGGAGGTCAGGTGTCCATTTGCATGGCATGCATGAGCGAAGAAGTGCTCCAGAGTCACTTGCGGGTTGCCAGAGAATCTCCTTGGAAATGAAGGCAGAGGAACTCAGGGTTCCATCCCCATTTGCCATCTAGTCTTCAGGGTTCATTGGAACTGAAACTGGGGGGAAGTTTTCCGCTCATGTGAGGTGTGACATTCCCTTTCCCTCTTCTCTTGAGAAAATGGAGGCCTCAGGTCTCCTGGCTTGTTGAGGGAGGCTATTACACCTTTTCCTTGATGGTAACAAAACTGGAAGGCCTCTCTTCTTGTTCTGAGGCGAATTCCCAGAGGTGCTGGAGAATAAGGCTTTCCCTGAAGTGCAGGGGCAAATGGCTGTCCTTGGAAATTTCTGCACGAGGCTCTGGGTTCCTCTCATGATTCACTTGGTGAGAAAGGCAGCCTCTTGAGGTGTGAGAGGAAAGTCGTGTGTCTGTTGGAGGTGAAGAAGGGGCTAACTGTCACTCATCTCGCGAGAAGCTGGAGAACCCTGGGTCTTTCGAGTTGTGGCAGGGAGCACGAGGTTCCTCTTGCATGGCCATGTGCTTCTTGGAGACCCTCTTGGGCTTCATGTCCCGAACCAAGCTTCGTCTTGGGATCCGATAGGGAACGCAGGAGTCTTCTGGAGGCCGTGCATGGGAAAAAAAGCCTCACCTCACATTGAGAGTGGAATCTCTTCGTTTCTTGAGTTGTGGCGGGAAGCGTTGTGTTCCTCCTAAGTTGACCCTTTCAATTCAGGGACCCTCTCGTGAAGCCTCAGGGAAGTCAAGGCAACTTGGGAGGTTTGAGGAGGAGCCGTGGAAGTTTCTCGCGTCCCTGCAGGGGATTCAGGCCTCATCTCGCCTTCAGAGGCACATCGTGGGATGGTTCTCGACTTGCAGTGGGCAGTTTCTCCAGTTGCAGCGGGCACTGTTGGATCCATCTGGAGCTGCGACGCGGTCCTTTTGGAGCCTCTAAAGTTGCCTCATGGAAGGCAGGTGCTCATTTTGTTGTGCACATGCCATCTCGGGTCTCTTCTTGAGTCACTACACCGGATTAAGTCCTCATCTTTAGGTGAGCTATGAACTTGAGCTTTCATCTCGAGTTTGGACACGGATATCAGAGTTCTGATTGAGTATCTCCAAGAGAGTACCTGCTCATTTCGTTGTGATGTGTGCAACTCGCCCTTGCACTCGGTTTTTCAGAACTCCACTGCATGAATCGGGATTTGGGGCAGATTTTTGATATGTGCAACGGGGAAGTCAGACCTCCATCCATGTACCTGAGCAGAAAGCTGGGGTTTGGTTGAAGTCACCTCAAGGACATCAGTCCTCATCTCGAGTGGAGGGGGTGATATGGTGCTCTTTCTCAAGTTTGAGTTGGAAGCTGCGGGTTCCCCTCGAATCATGGTAGGGACCTCAGTGAGCCTCTGGTCTTGACCAGGGAAGTCAGGTTTCCATTTGCATCGCATGCATGAGCGAAGGAGTGCTATGGAGTGGATTGCGGGATACCAGAGAATCTCCTTAGAAATGAAGGCAGAGGAAGTCAGGGTTCCATCCCCATTTGTGACCTAGTCTTCGGGGTACCTTGGAACTTAAACCGGCGGGAAGATGTCCACTCATGTGAGGCGTGACACTCGTTTTTCCTCTCCTCTTGAAAAAACGGAGACGTCAGGTCTCCTGCCTTGTTGAGGCAGACAATTACAGATTTTCCTCGATGGCAACAAAGCTGGGAGTCCTCCGTTCGTGTTCGGAGGCGAATTCAAAGAGGTTTTGGAGAATCAGGCTTTCCCTGAAGTGCAGGGGCAAATATCTGCCCTTTAAAATTACTGCAGAAAGCTCTGGGTTCCTCTCATGATTCACTTGGTGAGAAAGGCAGCCTCTTGAGGTGTGAGAGGAAAGTCGTGTGTCTGTTCCAAGCGAAGAAGTGTCTAATCCTTGCTCAACTCGAGAGAAGCTGGAGAACCCTTTCGAGTTGTATCAGGGAGCACGAGGTTCCTCTTGCATGGCCGTGTGCTTCTTGGAGATCCTCTTGGTCTGCATGTAGCAAACCAAGCTTCGTATTGGGATTCGAATTGGAACCTGCGAGTGTTCTAGAGGCCCTGCATGAGAAAAAAAGCCTCAAGTTACATTGAGAGGGGAATCTCTCCGTTCCTTGAGTTGTGGTGGGAAGCGTAGTGTTCCTTGCAAGTTGATCCTTTCAATTCAGGGACCCTCTCGTGAAGCCTCAGGGAAGTCAAGGCAACTTGGGAGATTTGAAGAGGAGCCGTGGAAGTTTCTCGTATCCCTGCATGGAAATCAGACCTCACTTTGCCTTGAGAGGCCCATCGTGGGATGGTTCTCGACTTCCGGTAGGCAGTTTCTCAACTTACACCGGGCAGTTCCTCGACTTGCAGCGGGCAGTTTTGGATCCATCTGGAGCTGCGACGCGATCCTCTGAGAGCCTCTAATGTTGCCTCAGGGAAAACAGGCCCTCATATCGATATGCACGGGCCATCTCGGGGCACTTCTTGAGTCCCTTCACCGGAATAGGTCCTGATCTTCATTGAGGTAAGAACCTGAGCTTTCATCTCGAGTTTGGAAACGAATATCAGAGATCAGATTTAGTTTCTCCAAGAGAATACGTGCTCATCTCGGTGTGAGGGATGTAACTCGCTTTTGCTCTCTGGTTTTCAGAACTCCTTTGCATGAAGGCAGGGCTTTGGGCAGATTTTTGATATGTGCCAGGGGGGAGTCAGAGCTCCATCCGTGTAGTTGAGCAGAAAGCTGGGGTTTTGTCGATGTCACCACAAGGACATTAGTCCTCATCTCGAGTGGAGGGGTTGATATGGTGCTTTTTCTCGAGTTTTAGTGGGAAGATGCGGGTTCCATTCGAATCGTGCCTGGAAACTCAGTGAGCCTCTCGTTGTAAGCAGCGATGTAGGGTGTCCTTTGGCGTGCCATGCGTGGGCAAGGAAGTGCTCTGGAGTCTCCTACAGGATGTCAGAGAGTCTCGAATGAAATGAAGGCAGATAAACTCAGAGTTCCTTCCCCATTTGCGACCTGGACTTCCGGGTCTCTTGGGACTGAAAAT
>SRVM01033418.1:0-22967 GCA_007570785.1 Antilocapra americana | reverse complement strand
TCTAGTTTCATTCTTTTACAAGTGGCTGTCCAGTTTTCCCAGCACCACTTGTTAAAGAGGTTGTCTTTTCTCCATTGTATATTCTTGCCTCCTTTGTCAAAGATAAGGTGTCCATAGATGCGTGGATTTATCTCTGGGCTATCTATTTTGTTCCATTGATCTCTATTTCTGTCTTTGTGCCAGTACCATACTGTCTTAATGACTGTGGATTTGTAGTATAGCTTAAAGTCAGGTAGGTTGATTCCTCCAGTTCCAATCTTCTTTCTCAAGATTGCTTTGGCTATACGAGGTTTTTTGTATTTCCATACATTGTGAAATTATTTGTTCTAATTCTCTGAAAAAGACCTCTGGTAGCTTGATAGGAATTGCATTGAGTCTATAGATTGCTTTGGGTAGTATACTCATTTTCACTATATTGATTCTTCCAATCCACGAACACGGCACATTTCTTCATCTGTTTGTGTCCTCTTTGATTTCTTTCATCAGTGTTTTATAGTTTTCTATATACAAGTCTTTTGTTTCTTTAGGTAGAAATACTCCTAAGTATTTTATTCTTTTTGATTTGATGGTGAATGGAATTGTTTCCATAATTTCTTTTTCTGTTTTTTCATTGTTAGTGTATAGAAATGCCAGGGATTTCTTTGTGTTGATTTTGTATCCTGAAACTTTGCTATATTCACTGATTAGCTCTAGTAATTTTCTCGTAGAATCTTTAGGGTTTTCAATATAGAGGATCATATCATCTGCAAACAGAGAGAGTTTTACTTCTTCTTTTCCAATCTGGATTCCTTTGATTTCTTTATCTGCTCTGATTGCTGTGGCCAAAACTTCCAAAACTATGTTGAATAGTAGTGGTGAGAGTGGGCACCCTTGTCTTGTCCCTGATTTCAGGGGGAATGCTTCCAGTTTTTCACCATTGAGGATAATGTTTGCTGTGGGTTTGTCATATATAGCTTTTATTATGTTGAGGTATCTTCCTTCTATTCCTACTTTTTGGAGGGTTTTTATCATAAATGGATGTTGAATTTTGTCAAAGGCTTTCTCTGCATCTATTGAGATAATCATGTGATTTTTATTTTTTAATTTGTTAATGTGGTGTATTACATTGATCGATTTACGAATATTGAAGAATCCTTGCATCCCTGGGATAAAGCCTACTTGATCATGATGTATGATCTTTTTGATGTGTTGTTGGATTCTATTTGCTAGAATTTTGTTGAGGATTTTTGCATCTAAGTTCATCAGTGATATTGGCCTGTAGTTTTCTTTTTTTGTGGCATCTTTGTCGGGTTTTGGAATTAGGGTGATGGTGGCCTCATAGAATGAGTTTGGAAGTTTACCTTCCTCTGCAATTTTCTGGAAGAGTTTGAGTAGAATAGGTGTTAGCTCTTCTCTAAATTTTTGGTAGAATTCAGCTGTGAAGCCATCTGGTCCTGGGCTTTTGTTTTTTGGAAGATTTCTGATTACGGCTTCAATTTTCGTGCTTGTGATGGGTCTATTAATATTATCTATCTCTTCCTGGTTTAGTCTTGGAAAGTTGTACTTTTCTAGGAATTTGTCCATTTCATCCAGGTTGTCCAGTTTATTTGCATATAGTTGCTGATAATAGTCTCTTATGATCCTTTGTATTTCTGTGTTTTCTGTTGTGATTTCTCTGTTTTCATTTCTAATTCTGTTGATTTAGTTCTTCTCCTTTTGTTTCTTGATGAGTCTGGCTAATGGTTTGTCAATTTTATTTATCTTCTCAAAGAACCAGCTTTTGGCTTGGTTGATTTTTGCTATGGTCACTTTTGTTTCCTTTGCATTTATTTCTGCCCTGATCTTTAAGATTTCTTTCCTTCTACTAGACCTGGGCTTCTGCATCTCTTCCTTTTCTAGTTGCTTTAGGTGTAAAGTCAGGTCATTTATTTGATTTTTTTCTTGTTTCCTGAGGTGAGCTTGTATTGCTATGAACTTTCCCCTTAGCATTGCTTTCACAGTGTCCCATAGGTTTTGGGCTGTTGTGTTTTCATTTTCATTCGTTTCCATGCATAACTGAATTTCAGTTTTGATTTCTTCTGTGATTTGTTGGTTATTCAGCAGTGTGTTGTTGAGCCTCCATATGTTGGAAGTTTTGAAAGGTTTTCTCCTATAATTGATATCTAATCTCACTGCATTGTGGTCAGAAAAGATGCTTGGGATGATTTCAATATTTTTGAATTTATCAAGGTTAGATTTATGGCCCAGGATGTGATCTATCCTGGAGAAGGTCCCGTGTGCACTTGAGAAAAAGGTGAAATTCCTTGTTTTGGGGTGGAATGACCTATAGATATCAATTAGGTCTAGTTGATCTATTGTATCATTTAAAGTTTGAATTTCCTTGTTACTTTTCTGTCTAGTTGATCTATCCATTGGTGTGAGTGGTGTATTAAAGTCTCCCACTATTACTGTGTTGTTGTTGATTTCCCCTTTCATACTTGTTAGCATTTGCCTTACATATTGTGGAGCTCCTATGTTAGGTGCATAAATATTTATAATTGTTATTTCTTCTTCCTGGATTGATCCTTTGATCATTATGTAATGTCCATCTTTATCTCTTTTCACTGCCTTTATTTTAAAGTCTACTTTATCTGATATGAGTATTGCCACTCCTGCTTTCTTTTGGTCTTTATTCGCATGGAATATCTTTTTCCAGCCTTTAACTTTCAGTCTATATGTGTCCCTAGGTGTGAGGTGGGTCTCTTGTAGACAACATATATAGGGATCTTGTTTCTGTATCCAGTCGGCCAATCTTTGTCTTTTGGTTGGGGCATTCAGCCCGTTTACATTTAAGGTAATTATTGATAAGTATGGTCCCGTTGCCATTTATTTTATTGTTTTGGGTTCCAGATTATCTATCCCATCCGTGTTTCCTATCTAGGCAAGTTCCTTTAGCATTCGTTGGAGGGCTGGTTTGGTGTTACTGAATTCTCTCAGTTTCTGCTTGTCTGAGAAAATTTTGAATTCTCCTTCAAATTTGAATGAGATCCTTGCTGGGTACAGTAATCGGGGTTGTAGATTGTTTTCTTCCATCACTTTAAGAATGCTCTGCCATTCCCTTCTGGCCTGAAGCATTTCTGTTGAGAGATCAGCTGTTATCCTTATGGGATTCCCCTTGTGAGTTATTTTTTGCTTCTCCCTTGCTGCTTTTAATATTTGGTCTTTGTATTTGATATTTGTTAATTTGATTAATATGTGTCTTGGGGTGTTCCGTTTGGGGTTCATTCTATTTGGGACTCTCTGTGTTTCTTGGACCTGAGTGGCTATTTGCTTCCCCAATTTAGGGAAATTTTCAACAATTATCTCTTCAAGGATTTTCTGATGGTCTTTCTTATTGTCTTCTTCTTCTGGGACTCCTATGATTCGAATATTGGTGCGTTTAATATTGTCCCAGAGGTCTCTAAGATTGTCCTCATTTCTTTTAATTCTTTTTTCATTTTTCCTTTCTGTTTCATTTATTTCTGCCATTCTGTCTTCTACCTCACTTATCCTGTCTTCTATCTCTGTTATTCTACTGTTGGTTCCCTCCAGGGTGTTTTTGATCTCATTTATTGCATTATTTATTGTATTTTGACTCTTTTTCATTTCTTCTAAGTCCTTGTTAAAGCTTACCTGCATCTTCTCAATCCTTGCCTGCAGGTTATTGAACTGCAGCTCTAACTTATTTTCCAGGTTTTGGATCATATTCACTATCTTTATTCGGAATTCTTTGTCAGGTAGACATCCTATCTCTTCGTCTTTTGTTTGGTCTAGGGGGTATTTATCCTGTTCTTTTACTTGCTGGGTATTTCTCTGCTTTTTCATCTTGTTTATCTTGCTGTGTTGCCCCTTTATTGTGGGGGTTCCTCCCTATGGGAGGGGTTAGATGTGTGGTTTGTAGAAGTTTCCTGGGTGGGAAAGCTTGTGTGGTGTTCTGGTGGGTGGATCTGGGTTTCCTCACTGTAACTAACAATGGAGTGTCCAGTAAAGACATTTGAGGTGTCGGTGGACTTGGTTTGACCTTGGGCAACCTGTGTATTGAAGCTCCTGGCAGTGTTCCTACGTTGCTGGTGAATTTGCTTGGTATATCTTACTCTGGAGCTTGTTGGCCCTTGGGGGTTGATTAATTTCAGTTTTGGTATGGAGGAGGTTGATGAGTTCCTATCGATTAATTAACCCTTGGATCCAGGAGTTTTCTGGAATTCTCAGGGTCTGGGTTTAGTCTCCTGTCTTCCAGTAGCCTCAGGGCTCTTTTATCTCTGCACTGATGGTGGCAGAACCTCTAGTTTAGTGATGAGAAGTTTCTTCACAGTGAGGGACACCCTGTCAGGTACACAAAGTTACATGGCATGGACCAGAAGGAGAAGAGAGGAATCCGATGGTGAGGGAGTGAAGTGGCCAGTGATTGCTCCTCTGTGTGCCCTCCACAGCCTGGATCCCTTGGAGATGTTCACAGAGTTATATCGAAATGTGAAGAGTGTGGAAGGAGACAGAATTGACCAGAGAGAGAAAGGAGAGAGTCAGATGGATAGAGACAGATCCAGCCAGTGGTCAGTTATTTCAGTGTTCTTCACAGCTGGTAACTCTTAAGCAGAGTCCCAGAGTTGGGTAGAGAATATACAGAGGGAGAGGACATTGAAGGTGTCTTGGTAGGAGAAGAAAAGAGAAAAGAAAAAGGAAAAAAAAAAGAAAAAAGGAGATACAAGAATGGGGAGAGAGCAGTCAAGCCACTGATCTCGCTCCAAGGTAACGATGAGTATTGGAGCTTGGGTCCTTAAAGGTACAAAGTTGATACCCAATACTAATAGGCAAAGATTAAAAATCTAGAGTAAAGACGGGATTCTCAAAATACTATTACAAAGAAAAAGATAGAAAGAAAGATAAGGAAGAGAAAGAAAAACAAAAACAAAAACAAAAAAAAGAGGAGAAATAAGAATGGGGAGAGAGCAGTCAAGGCAATGATCTCACTCCCAGGTAGCAATGGGTACTGGAGCTTGGATCCTTAAAGGTACAAAGTTGATACCAAATAATAATAAGCAAAGATTAAAAATCTAGAGTAAAGACTGGATTCTCAAAAGTACTATTATGAAAAAAAGAAAGAAATAATGATAAAGAAGAAAATACAACAACATCACCACCACCACCAACAACAAAAATCAGTAAAAAAAAAAAAAAAAAAATTAAAAAAAAAAAGGGGGAATAAAGTGGAGATATAAAAGGTAAGAAAGGAGATAGGACGGAGAATGCAATAAGGGAGAAAGAGGAGATTAAAAAAAGGGGAAATAAAAATAAAGGAAAAGAAAGGCAAGAAAAAAAAAAGAAAATAACAAGGTTATAGGGGACTTAAAAATTCTAAAAAAAAAAAAAAAGGGTATAAAAAAGTTTTAAAAATTTAAAAGATGTTCCTAGTACAGTTATAACTAAGGCTTTCTCTGGTGCTGATGCGTACTGGGAGGGGTCAGTTTATTTTTCAGACAATTCCTTGGGTCCGGCTTGTACTTCTCATGCTCTATAGACTCCAAACCTGTTGCCTCTGCTAGCTTAAGCGTCTTCTGTTTGCTGGTCTTTTATGTGTCTATTCAGCGCTCTGGAGTTTGCCCTGCTCCTGCTGAGTGCGCTTCCCCCGCCCCTTCTGCTCGGCTCTCTGTCGTCCGCCCAGCGCAGTTGGGGAGCGCGGCTTCTCCCCTCCCCCGGCCCAACCGCTCGGCTTTCCCGACGTGCAGCTAAGCACGTCTTCTTAGGTGTGCAGAGCTCCGATCCGTTCAGAATCCCCAGTAGTCTTGGTTAGCACCTAGCTCTGTGCGCAATTTGGACGAGGAAGCCTCGCTGGGGCTGGGCTATGCCCGCTGGTCTCGGGCAGGGTTTGGGTCTGTCCGCAGCCCGAAGGCGCCCAGCTCCGCCCAGCCGG
The DNA here is from genome assembly GCA_007570785.1 of Antilocapra americana. Classification (NCBI taxonomy): domain Eukaryota; kingdom Metazoa; phylum Chordata; class Mammalia; order Artiodactyla; family Antilocapridae; genus Antilocapra; species Antilocapra americana. The sequence continues at coordinate 17,062 of SRVM01033418.1, read as the reverse complement.
CCGCCTCCCTGCCGACTCCGCCTCACCCTTTGGTCTCGCTGAGGCTGGGTTATGCCCGCTGCACTCGGGCGGGGGCTGGGCCGGTCCGCAGCCCACAGGCGCCCAGATCTCCTCGGCCGGCCGCCTCCCTGCCGACTCCGCACGCCCTTTGTTCTGTGCCACCCGGCCGGCTGCCTCTCTGCCGACTCCGCACGCCCTTTGTTCTGTGCCACCCGGCCAGCCGCCTCTCTGCCGACTCCACACCTCTCCTTGTTCTGCGTGGGCCTGGCAGGGGGGCTCTTCCTGGGGAAGGCTACTTCTCAGTCTATCTCCGGTTAGCCCCCTGGGTTGGGTCGCTCAGGCTGCTCCGTTCCCTGAGCGAGCGGCCCGCCCCTCCCTAAGCAGTCCGCTTTGGCTAGTGGTGGGTGGGGCGTCCGCCACCGCTTCCCTGTGCCTTCCAGCGAGAAATGTAGCTTGCAGGGCTTAATTATTAATCTGCTTTTACTCCCAGCTATCTTGCTCTCCAAGATTCACCGCAAATCCCCCCGAGAGAATGCTCCCTGGTATTCGGAAACGTTTCTCCTCTTTTTTTTTTTTTCCTCTTTATTCCAGACTCCCCTTCCGGGATGGATCCCCGCCCCCAACTCTGTCTCTCCCTTTACTTTTTTCTCTCTCTTTTTTCTTTTGTCCTACCTTCTCTCGTCAGCAATGGGCCGTCCCTTCAGAGGCCCGATGTCCTCTGCCAGCATTTAGATCCTGTTTTATGGAGTTTGCGCGGTCTTTAAAAGTTCTTTTGGTGTATTTATTGGGGAGAGAGTGGTTTCCCCGTCCTATTCCTCCGCCATCTTAGTTCCCCCTCTCTCTGGACATCTCTAACTCAGAGAGAACCCCTGGATCTGTGGGGACCTCCAGAGCTATGCTCTAGTCCCATGGCCAGCAATTGTTCTGATTTTTTGGTATTCCTGCCATCCTGTCATTAAATATTTTGCATATCTGTACAGGGAAACCCACAGTGATAAAGTTAAAGCTGTTAGTTTAGTAAATGAAAAATGAACACTGCCAGCTTCACAGAGAGTTCAGCCAGTATCCTACAACTGTGTAGGGCAGTCCTTGAATTCAGTCTGATTAAAAAAAAAAAAACGGGAATATTAGAGATAGCAATTAAAATTAAACAGAAATTCCTGCAAAATTTTTGAATGTTTCCTGGCATTCATTTTTGCTTTAAAAATGGTATCTCAATTTCTAGAAGCTTGAAGTACGTAAGCTTTTTTACGTGTTTATGTCAATATAGGACTCCCTGGTGACTCAGATGGTAAAGCATCTGCCTACAATGTGGGATACCCGGGTTCAGTCCCTGGGTCAGGAAGATCTCTTGGAGCAGGAAATGGCAACCCACTCCAGTATTCTTGCCTAGACAATCCCATGGACGGAGGAACGTGGTAGTCCATGGCATCACAAAGAGTCAGACATGACTGAGTGAATAAATGAAAGTCTCTCAGTCATGTCTGACTCTTTGTGACCCCATGGACTATACAGTCTGTGGAATTCTCCACGTCAGAATACTGGAGTGGATAGTCTTTCCCTTCTCCAGGGGATCTTTCCAACCCAGGATCAAACCCGGGTCTTCCACATTTCAGGTGGATTCTTTACCAGCTGAGCCACAAGGGAAGCCCAAGAATACTGGAGTGGGTAGCCTATCCCTTCTCCAGCAGATCTTCTTGATCCAGGAATTGAACTGGGGTCTTCTGCATTGCAGGCAGATTCTTTACTACCTGAGCTATGAGGGAAGCCAATAGTGAATATAATTTTATATAAAATTTTAAGAAGCATGTAGTATTAAGAAGTAAAAGACAAATATGGCTTTGCTTATTGGTTGCTTCTGCCTTTCCAACCTTCAAAGCCTACTTGAATAGCAAAACCTCAGATGATAAATCCTTATAATCCTTTCTACCTTTAGAGATGCTTGTCCCAGGTTAATGGCACTGGTTCTAGAAATAGCTTTCATTTCTAAAAGGATAAAGCTGCTTAATGAGATGATTTCACACTGTGTTACAAGCCCCTGAATTTTGTTTATTGGTATCTGATGTATCTGACACATGTTTTAGATATCTAAGGAAACAGAATATACATTGAATGGCTGTTTTATATGTTACTTTCCCGTTTTCCTGAAGTTTCTTAGTTTTGAATATGGCCATTGTGATGATCTCAGATGGCCTCGTCCTGCACAACTTGAGGTAGGGCTTCAGTTCCCTAGCCAGAGATGAGGTTGGGTCCTGGTGGTGCGAGCACCAAATCCTGGCCACTCGACCAGTGGTCAGTGACAAGGCCCTGGCCCTTCGGCTCTGTAGAAGAAAATTCCCATGAAGACGAAACGTAATGAAACAAGTAAAGTATTTATTAGGAGGAAAAGGAATACAGTATGAGTGGGTAGGCACACAGGCAGGCTCCAAGAGAAAGAGAGAGAGAGAGAGAGAGAGAGAGAGACTGAGTCACACCCTCACGACAATTTGAATTACTTTTATGGGTCAATTCTTCCAGTTTTCCTTTGGCCAATCATTTCGATTTGCCTGGTTCGAAGTCCATATTTGGTATAATATCTCAGAATTCTCCCATGTGTGTACATGCATCTCTGAGTAGTCTGGCATTAAGTTAGCATCACTCTCATTTGACTTCCAAGGAACCTTTTTGTACATGTTTTAGGGGAGGTCTCCAGGCTTCAAGAATGAGAAATACATGGTTTGGGCAAGGCCCAGCCTCCTCTGTTTATTGTCCTGCTATTCTTGTTTTGGAGTTCTGTCCATAAGAAATGAATCTCCTATCACTTCACCCTGGAAGGGCCTATCTACCTCCTGCCTCAGTTAAGAATGTAAGAGAATTTAATATATGCTCAAAGAAATAGATGAAAATATAAACCAGATGACATATACCATGCTAGAAAGAAATCTGGGCTAGTCGTTTCTAAACTGATACTCTAGCTTTGTTTATTTTTGTTCGTGTCCTGAGTATTACAATATTGCTGTGATTGTATCTATTACATCTTCAGTTAAACAACCTTGTTAAAGTTCTACAAGAGCAGTAATGACTACAACTATCTGCAACTTAGGTAAAATAGATTTCTACTGTTGATTACATCGTTCTTCAGGAAAATCTATTTTTTTTTAATTTAACAGTTAATTTTTGTAGTAATCAAGTTTATTATTTAACATTTTTGTAGGACTTGCTGTTTAAAAAGTGATTTACTGTGATTAATTATTACCTGCTCCTCAGTCATCTAAGGTAGATTCCGCCTAATTAGAGCTGTTGAATCTAGCATGAAACTGAAGCCAAGTTTTATGCTTTAAATCATTAAAAGTTTCCATTACTGATTTTTTAATAATAAAAATTGGGCCCATAGCCTAAAAAATGAAACAAAATTTAGAGCTTTGAATGTCTGCCTCCTTGGGCACCTTTATGCTTGCTGTGTCTTATTGTGAGATTGGAAGTGAATCTTCCCCTCACTACCAAATCACAGACTTTTCTTATGCAAGAAGGATCATAAGTATTAAAATGGTGTTTACCAGTGTTGAGTCAGTCTTTTCAGATCTACAAGATAGATTTTAATTCAGTAATGAAGTGGTCTCATTTGTGAAATCCTTGAATATCTTACTTCAATTACCATGGTGACTTAGGCTCTGTTTAGGAAACACGGTATATGTTTTCATATAAATAGCTATTTTATTCATCTTGCTATCCCCATCTTAAAATATATAAAGAATACTTAATTATTTTATTAAAAAGTGATAATAATGATCAGCTTTGCTTCCTGTTCCTAAATCTAAATATAAATGTTCTTATCTATGAAAAAAATGATTTAACTAGCATTTGTGGCTGATCATTTATTTAATAGGTTCACAGAACTTATTTACTCTTACCAAATGTAATTCTTACCTATTATCACTGAAACCCCAATACCAGTTTTATGTTAACATATTGTTAGAAATCACCAATATATTTTCTTCTTGAAATTTAGCATTATTTATAGCAACTTGTAATAACAAATGATGAATTACACATTTTTTCTGTGATAAGAATCAGGAAATCCTTGTTATTTTTCAGATATGAGACTTTCCAATAAGAAAACAAAATGTTGACTATAGTTAAATTGAATTACTTGAATATATTAGGGAAATAACCAGTCCATACTCGTAAAATATTTTGGTCATGAATTATTTTCTACAATTTGCAAATCAGATTGAGGCTATACCAATGTTCTATGGGCGTTTGGAACATTTCCAGTGTTTGGAACGTTCTATACCAACATTCCAAACCATTTATCTAGTTTCTTTTTTTTTTTTTTAGAGAGTCTTTGATAAATGCTTGCCCTCCAAAGTGTGAGTATTTCTAACAGACAGAGAACTGACCACATATTTGTATCTGACCATCTTTTACTATTAGCTTTTTAAAAAAAAAAAGAACCAAAATATGGTTTTCATCAAGAGAAATAACCCCTTTGGGGTGAGTCGAAGGATTTGGGGACAGATGAAAGAAGAAAAATGATGTGATGTGGCAGGAACACAGAATGACTTTTTAGGGTGAATCTTGAACACTTACCCGAGAGGGGAAGTTCCACGTGGCAGACATCGCAGAGTCAGTGGGACAGGGTCCTCTTTTTAAAAGGGAAAGAAGTCAAGAGAACTCCTGGGAGAGCAGGGAATTGGAGAGAGGTCTTATGTGTCCAGGTAAGGTGTAACTTCATTCTTTTGCACGTCAGCATCCAGTTATCACCGAGCCATTTATTTTTTCCACCATTAAATTATATTGACAGTCTAATAAAAAATCAGTTGACTGTAAATGTAATGCTTTATTTTTTGACTCTTCAGTGCTGTTCCATTATTCTATTTGTCTGTCTGCATCTTGTACCACAAGAAAGTACCCACTATCTTGATTACTTTAGCTTTGTAGTAAGTTTGAAATCAGTGTGAATCTTCCAGCTTTTTTTCAAAATTGTTTTGGCTATTCATTTCCCTGTGAATTTGGGGATTAGCTTGTCTAGTTTCTTCTCTTTTCTTTGTCTTGGTCTGTCTGCTGCTGCTGTTGGTGCTGCTAAGTCGCTTCAGTCATGTCTGACTCTGTGTGACCCAAGAAATGGCAGCCCACCAGGCTCCGCCATCCCTGGGATTCTCCAGGCAAGAACACTGGAGTGGGTTGCCATTTCCTCCTCCAGTGCACGAAAGTGAAAAGTGAAAGTGAAGTCGCTCAGTCATGACCGACTCTTAGTGACCCCGTGGATTGCAGCCCACCAGGCTCCTCCGTCCATGGAGTTTTCCAGGCAAGAGTGCTGGAGTGGGGTGCCATTGTCTTCTCCAATTCTTGTTGAAATTTTTCTTCCTTCAGTTTTGTCAGTTTTTTGTTTCATATGTTTTAGAGAGTGTGTTTAGATGCATGATGCTGATACTGCTGAGTCACTCAGTTGTGTCCGACTGTTTGCGACCCCATGGACTGTAGCCTGCCAGGCTCCTCTGTCCATGGGGATTCTCCAAGCAGGAATACTGGAGTGGGTTGCCGTGCTCTCCTCTGGTCAAGATTGAACCTGTATCTCTTACATCTCCTGCATTGGCAGGCAGGTATTTTTTTGTTTTACCACTAGTGCCACCTGGGAAGCCCTTTTAGGTACATACGTATTGATAATTGTTATGTCTTCTTGATTAATTGACCTGTTTGTCCTTAAAAATTGCCCTTCTTTGTCTCTAGTATCAACTTTTGTTTTAAATTGTATTGTGTCTGATACTAGTACAGCCACACCAGTTCTCTTTTCTTACTGATTTTGTGGTATATATTTTCTCTGTCCTTTTACTTTCAGTCTATTTGTGTTTGAATTTAAAGTATGCCTCCGGTATACCAGAGATAGTGAGTCATGGGTTTTTTGTAGGGAGAGGATCATTCCTGTTTAGATCTCTTCAGTTTTGCTATAGTCTCTTTAAACCGAGATTCTAAATGTTGAAATTAATAATCTATCTGTGAATGCTTGTTTATTCTAGATTACTTTATTGCCATTAATGCAAAGACTGTTATAGTGTTTTGGGAGCAGTCTTGTCATAATTTCTCAATTTATGTGGCTGATTTTTGTGAATTTGGTCACAGGACCCTGTATTTTTTATTCAGTTTTATTTTGTTTCAGTTAACCTATTGTCCTTTCAGTTTCTGCTTTTATCAGCTTGTATGTTCAATGTCATTCCAGTGACGATGATTGGGATAAGTGCTAATGTTTAGTGAGTATGACTGGGCATCCTATTTACCTGACATAAACTATATTCTTGTCACTTGTTAGATGTGTGACCTGAGAGAGGTTGCTTAGTCTCTTCATCTGTAAAATTGGGATGATGATAATCAATCATATCTAGCTCACTGAGTTGCTATGAGGATTAAATGTATTAAAGTGTTTAAAAAATATTGACTACTTTATATGCTGCTGTGAAAGTGCTACATTCAATATGCCAGCGAACTTGGAAAACTCAGCAGTGGCCACAGGACTGGAAAAGGTCAGTTTACATTACAGTCCCAAAAAAGGCAATGCCAAAGAATACTCAAACCACTGCACAATTGCACTCATCTCACACGCTAGCAAAGTAATGCTCAAAATTCTCCAAGCCAGGCTTCAGCAATATGTGAACTGTGAACTTCCAGATAGATGTTCAAGCTGGATTTAGAAAAGGTAGAGGAACCAGAGATCAAATTGCCAACATCCACTGGATCATCGAAAAAGCAGGAGAGTTCCAGAAAAACATCTATCCCTCATTTATTGACTATGCCAAAGCCTTTGACTGTGTGGATTACAATAAACTGTGGAAAATTCTTCAAGAGATGACAATACCAGACTATCTGACCTGTCTCTTGAGAAACCTGTATGCAGGTAAGGAAGCAACAGTTAGAACTGGATATGGAGCAACAGACTGGTTCCAAATAGGAAAAGGAGTACATCAAGGCTGTATATTGTCACCCTTCTTATTTAACTTATATGCAGAGTACATCATGAGAAACGCTAGGCTGGAAGAAGCACAAGCTGGAATCAAGACTGCTGGGAGAAATATCAATAAACTCAGATATGCCGATGACACCACCCTTATGGCAGAAAGTGAAGAGAAACTAAAAAGCCTCTTGATGAAAGTGAAAGAGGAGAGTGAAAAAGTTAGCTTAAAGCTTAACATTCAGAAAACTAAGATCATGGCATCTGGTCCCATCACTTCATGGCAAATAGATGGGGAAACAGTGTCAGACTTTATTTTTGGTGGTTCCAAAATCACTGCAGATGGTGACTGCAGCCATGAAATTAGAAGACGCTTACTCCTTGGAAGGACAGTTATGACCAACCTAGATAGCATATTAAAAAGCCGAGACATTACTTTGTCAACAAAGGTCCATCTCGTCAAGGCTATGGTTTTTCCATTAGTCATGTATGGATGTGAGAGTTGAACTGTGAAGAAAGCTGAGCACTGAAGAATTGATGCTTTCAAATAGTGGTGTTGTAGAATACTCTTGAGAGTCCCTTGGACTTCAAGGAGATCCAACTAGTCCATCCTAAAGGATATCAGTCCTGGGTGTTCATTGGAAGGTCTGATGTTGAAGCTGAAACTCCAATCCTTTGGCCACCTCATGTGAAGAGTTGACTCGTTGGAAAAGACCCTAATGCTGGGAGGGATTGGGGGCAGGAGGAGAAGGGGTTGACAGAGGATGAGATGGCTGGATGGCATCACCGACTCGATGGACATGGGTTTGGGTAGACTCCGGGAGTTGGTGATGGACAGGGAGGCCTGGAGTGCTGCAGTTCAAGGGGTCACAAAGAGTCGGACATGACTGAGTGACTGAACTGATACAAGCACTTGTAAAATTAAATGATCAACTCTATGACATAAGAAGTATTGTTACTCTCATAGGTAAGGAAGATAGGATTTCATGAGATTGAGTTGCCATCTTCCATTGCTATTAAGTAGTTAATCCGGAACTTGAACTAGAGTGTGCCATACTCCAAAGTCCATTTTCTTGACCACTTAATCTTAAATATCATCCTCTCAGTGTTTCAGTGAAGCTATCATTAAACACATTAAGGAGTGTCAAGAGCAGACACCTTGGAATTTACTGCCACAAATTTCCCTCTATTAATCAGAGCCCTTTTATGATTATTCAGTAATGTTTTCAAATCTTTTATCCATTTCTCCATGGGTATAAGAAACTTTAAGAAAAAGTAGTGAGAAATGCTTTGGTGAAGTCTGTGTATATGCCTTGTGTGTACATATGTTTTATTGGCATTGCAGACATCCTCAAAAAGGAAATGAGGGTTTTTAAAAACTTTTAAGCTTAGTGCAGATGTTTACTACTCCTTGTAAATTTCCCAGTGTTCTTGAATATATTTCTTTTCTGAACTTTTATGTATGTTTTATTGGAAAAAATTTTCTTCTGTTTTTAAAATATCTGTTTTCCTAAAGTCTAGAATGTGTGTCAGTTTTAGATGACATTCCTACTCATAGGTATCAGGAATGCTAAAATTACATAGCTACTTTATATTTTCAGCCAAATTTTTTGTTGCTCAGGTTAGAATCTCAGGTAAGGCAAAGCATACTAAAGTTCTGTGACTAGAAAGAGTGTGCAGGTTTTTTAACGTTATGACATAGAGATTATTTAGAGGGGGTTGTTTTGATGATAAAGTTTATAACCAGTATTTTTACTGTTTATTAAAAAATGTATATTCCTATAGTCCTTGGAAACGTTTTTGATGTTAAATATTTACTTAAAATTTGTCCAGTTGTTAAAAAACTTTTATGTGGTTCAGTGATGAACTAAGGACATTTATGCGTCTTGAATTTTTTTATAGAATTAGATACATTGTTTAAAATATTTTGCATGTTTTTCAGCTGAAAATGATAGCAATTATGCCAATTAAAATGATTTTCTTTGTGAATGATAAATAATATTTTATTTTTCTCCATAATAAAAGAAAAGCTCAGTGCCATTTGAGAATATAACACTTAGTTTTGATTTAGCATTTAATAGGCGGTATAGTTCCTGGCTTTTGGTTTAGCCCTGTGCCCTTTATTCTTTAGCTGATTTGCTAATTACTATTGAAAAACCCTCTAAAATTTCACTGGGGAAATGCAGATGTACATTCAGATTCTAAATACTTGAGAGGCAGCCAAGAACTGAGTGCATGCAAACACATTCTGAATTTTACATAATTTTTTATATAATTACTTTTAATTTCCAGAAACTTCCTCCTTCAATATCAGTACATAGATCCCTTCTCTATCAGCAAAAATGGAATGGATAAAATGTTATGATTCTTTCAAATAAATCAGAATAATGAAATACAGAATTTATATGACAGGTGGAAGAGAAAGGGACATAAAAGATGGAGGGGAATATGGGATAATATTAATTGTATAATTTTTATTGAAATGAAAAGCATTGCATAGAGGTACAGAATCATGAGTATACAGCACAACAAATCATCACAGAGGGAACACACCTGTATAAGTACCACTCAGGTCAAGAGAACAAGCATCACCAGACTCCAGAAGGTCTTCACATGCCCCAACGCATGACCTTCTCCCAACTATTCTCCTAAACTAACCGATATCCTGATTTCTAACACTTCGTATTTCACTTTCCTATTGTAAACATTATATAAATAGAATAATGCAGCACACATGACTTATTTTTTTCAGTATTGTTTGAGAGATCGAGAAATCCATCCATGTTGTTGTACATATGGTGGTTTAGTCACTAAGTTGTGTCCTACTCTTGTGACCCCATGGACTGTAGCCTGCCAGGCTCCTCTGTCCATGGGGTTCTCCAGGCAAGAATACTGGAGTGGGTTGCCATTTCCTTCTCCAGCTGTTGTATACAGCATTGGTTTATTTTCTCTGTTGTACAGTATTCTACTGTATGAGCTTCCCTGGGGCTCAGATGGTAAAGAATCCACCTGCAATGCAGGGGACCTGGGTTCAGCCCCTAGTTTGGAAAGATTCCCTGGAGAATGGAATGACTACCCATGCCAATAGAATTGCCTGGAGAATAATATTAGATAAATGTAATTTATTTCTCCATTCTACTTTAGATAAACATTTGGCTTCTTAACAGTTTGGGATTAGTGCAAACAGTTCAGCTGTTTTTGTTTGTCTGTTAGAGCATATTTGTGTATCTTTCAATTGAATATATACCTAGGATTGAAATATCTAGATAACAGGATATATTATGTTCAAATTGAGTAGGTAGTGCCAAGTTCATTTACAAAGAGATTGTATTAATTTGTGTGTCTGTCAGCACTATATGAGGATTCTTATTCCATATCCTCACTAATAAACACTAAAATTATCAGTTGTTAAAATTTTAGCCATCTCGATAGGTATGTGTTGGTTATCTTAAATTTGCTTTTCTCTGATAACTAATAAAGTTGGAAACTTTTCTTATATTTATTAACTACTGTGACATTCTATTCATACCCTTGCTCGGTTTTAAATTGGAATGTTTATCGTTTTCTTACTGAGCTATAAAAGTTTTTTATATTTGGTATTTGAACTCTTGTATTATTTCTATTAATAATTGTCTGAACATTCTTTGGCATTGCCTTTCATATTGGAATGAAAACTGACCTTTTCCAGTTCTTATGGCCCCTGCTGAGTTTTCCAAATTTGCTGGCATACTGAGGGCAGCACTTTAACAGCATCATCTTGTAAGATTTGAAATAGCTCAGCTGGAATTCCATCATCTCCACTAGCTTTGTTTGTAGTAATGCTTCCTAAGGCCCACTCGACTTCAGTCTGCAGGATGTCCAGCTCTAGGTGAGTGGTCACACCATCATGGTTATCCAGATCATTAAGACCTTTTTTGTACAGTTCTGGTGTGTATTGTTGTCACCTCTTCTTAATCTCTTCTGCTTCTGTTAGGTCTATACTGTTTCTGTCCTTTATTGTGCCCATCTTTGCATGAAATGTTCCTTGGTATCTCTAATTTTCTTGAAGAGATCTCTAGTCTTTCCCATTCTATTGTTTTCCTCTATTTCCTTGCATTGTTCTCTTAAGAAGGCTGTCTTACCTCTTCTTCCTAGTCTTTGGAACTCTGCATTCAGATGGGTATATCTTTCATTTACTTCTCTTTTTTCCTTTTACTTCTCTTCTTTCCTCAGCTATTTGTAAGGTCTCCTCAGACAACGATTTGCCTTGTTGCATTTCTTTTTCTTGAGGATGGTTTTGATCACCCCCTTCTGCACAGTGTTACAAACCTCTGTCCATAGCACCACAGAGCAACTTCAAGTTTGCTCTTCTGTTTGTGGATTGTAGGTTCTCTGTGGACTAGACCAAGATTTTGTCCCTCTTTGCTGTTGTAGCGAAGTGCGTACAATGGGGCTCAGTAAGCAAGCGGTAAATAAAGTCAACGATGAGAAGAAAGTTGCCACTGCTTATGATCTGTGACCACAGGAAGCACAGGGTGTCAAAAGTAGTAGTGAGTTTGTGGTTTAGTGGCGCTCATATTTATTAAGCCTTTGGGCCTGTTTTCTGTAAAAAGATCTAAAAAAAAAAATTGGCTTGCTTACTCAGTGAGATAAAATCCTAACATTTTTCTGAGTCAGTCTCCGCCCCCACAGCCCCCACCAAAGCATATTGCTCCGTGTCAGTGTGAAGCGTGCAGACTTTTAAGGTGTCTGCTCCGGACGCTGCGTTGGCAGCCTTTATCCCTGTGTTATGAGAGTGGGCTCCGCTGACTATAACAAGAATGTTTCAAAAATTAATAATAGAAAATAGTTTCTTTTTTTAATTTTAACTGTGTCATAAAAGAAAACATCCCTCCACCGCTCACCCCAACCCCCGCCTACAGTCCATCAAGCTTTTTAAACCAGGTTCTCTGGCAGCTAATGAATAATAGAGACAAAATGTAGTTCTTTTCCTCCCCGGTGGAATACTGTATTATTTGTTATTCATGAGTTCTTGATTTCCTGGAAGATTGTTTGATGAAATAGGTGGGTGATGATGTACTCTGTCATTGCCTGGAGGCCTTTTAGATTTCCCCTGTTTGAGTGCTTTCCTTTTGTTTTAATAAATTGCTGATAGTTGTAGAGAAGAATCACTGAATGTTAGGATACTTAGCGTGTTTTAATACCAAGTCCCCTCAATCCCATTTGCAAATTACCAGATTCAGCATTTTACCGTATTTCTTCCCAAGTTTCATAGAAGGAGTGAAATAGAAATAAATGTTGCTGGCTTTTTGAAATAATCTAGAAAACCCAGGTGGCGCTAGTGGTAAAGACCCCACTTGCCAATGAAAGAGACATAAGAGATTCAGGTTCGATCCCTGGGTCAGGAAGATCCCCTGGAGGAGGGAATGGCAACCCACTCCGGTATTCTTGCCTGGAGAATCACCATGGACAGAGGAGCCTGGGGGCTACGGTCCATAGGGTTGCACAGAGTCGGACATGACTGAAGCGACTTAGCATACATACATAGAAAACCCAGTTACTATTTCATCTTGCCAGGTCAAGCCTTTCATCTTTCTTTATGCTTCTCTGGTTTTGCCCTCTACTTTTTCAGTAAGGCTCAGGTGGGGCTAGTGGTAAAGAACCTGCCTGCCAACCCAGGAGACATAGGTTTGATCCCTGGGTTGGGAGGAGCCACTGAAGTAGGAAATGCAACCCACTCCAGTATTCTTGCCTAGAAAATCCTATGGACAGGGGAGCATGGAAGGCTACAGTCCATCAGGCTACGGAGAGTTGAACATGACTGAGTACAGTAAATTCATTATAGCAGGAACCCTTTTTGGAATTAGATATGTATTCTGTTAAAGCAGAGTAGAGCCACATTTTTGCCAGTAAAGAGGAAGAAGTGACAATCTGGACTGCCGTAAACTCCCTGGTTTCCATTGCTTGGCTTTCTGGGAACTGATCTGATGATTCTCATTAGACCCAGACCTATTTTCGGGAATTCAAATAGAGAAGAGTTACTCTACTTACATGCCCTGAGATGAAGATTTGTTTTCTAAGATCTGAGCTTTGGGGACTGTGCTTTGGGAAGGGAAAGGCTTATTTTTTTGTTTGTAACAGGTGTAGGGATTAACCACATTTCTCAAGATACATTTCATATATGCATTTAAAAATTAATAATTTTCACAGACTTGAAACTTACTGATTCAGCAAACTGATCCATTCTGAATATTGCTTGAGACCAAGAAGAATGGAAAAATAAAGTTCTTGAAATGAAGTAAATTCCAAAGTGACCAGACAGTAGCATCCGTTCCTGTTCATGGGAGAGTAGTTATTATTCTCTTTGGAGCCAGGCTCCTGGGGTTGAACCCTGGGTGTGCCAGTTAAAGCTTTGGGCGTTACCTTAGCAGTCATTGCCTTAATTTTCTCATTGTTAAAATGGAGATAATGATAAAATTGATGAAGGATTAAATGTGTTACTACTTATACATTGCTTAGAACAGGACCTGGAGTAAATATAAGGTATTTACTATTATTTACTCTCACTTTGTTATGTGTTATCTCATGTACTCTTGGATTTGTAGGTTTGATGATCTAGTTTCCATGTATACAGGCAATTAAAACATAATATAGGAGGGAAAAGACACTGCTAGAAGTAACTCTGTATTTTACAATTAAAATATGATAATGAAATTAAGAAGGAAAAAGAAAATATAAAAACTAAGCAAAATAACTCAAATAGTACAGCAGTCTGGACTATTTAGTATATGAGAAAATAGCCACAAACCTTTAATAGCTCCAGAGGGCATTAGTTTATTTCAGCATAGTTCAGTACCTATTGTTCAAAGTAATGATTCTGACTCATGAAGGAAATGTTAAATTCTGTTCATGATGTTCAGTTCAGAGAAGCCAGAAAGTGTTTCACATTTTAGAAAGATTCCAAAACAAAGTAAAACAAATTAAAAGGTATTTAAAGATTTCTATAGGATTTTGAATTATATAAATTTTATTGTATTTGCTTTTTTGCCTCCTTTCAGTCCAAATTAATCTTCAGAATGATATGTAAATGTGATTCTTAGGCACAGCACTGTTTCCATTAAATGCCAAACAATACTTCCCCTGTACCTACCTAATTTTAGTCATTTCCCTGCTCATTGGTACCTTCATACAAAATCTTCATGACTGTCAAGCTGACCGGGTTTTGCTCTGCAATTATGTTTAACTAGGTGTTTAGATGAATTATATTGTTTGTTTAATCACTAAGCCATGTCCGGCTCTTTTGAGACACTGGACTGAGGCCTGCAAGGCTCGTCTGTCCATGGGATTCTCCGTCAACAAAACTGAAGTGGGTTGCCATTTGTTTCTCTGTAGATGGATTATATGTCATGGCAATTATGTGTTGTAGTACGCCCTGCTGGAGATGGCAATGGCACCCCACTCCAGTACTCTTGCCTGGAAAATCCCATGGACGGAGGAGTCTAGTAGGCTGCAGTCCATGTCCTCAATAAGAGTCGGACACAACTGAGCGACTTCACTTTCACTTTCACGCGCTGGAGAAGGAAATGGCAACCCACTCCAGTGTTCTTGCCTGCAGAATCCCAGAGATGGGGGAGCCTGGTGGGCTGCCGTTTATGGGGTCGCACAGAGTCGGACATGACTGAAGCGACTTAGCAGCAGCAGCAGCAGTATGCCCTGTGGTCTTTACATACTTGTAGTTGAGGGAGAAAGAGTATTTTGCTCTAAACTCTTAAAAACTTTTTTTTAATTGTGTTAAAAATACATAGGGGCTTCCCTAGTAGCTCAGCTGGTAAAGAATCTGCCTGTAGTGCAGGAGACCCTGGTTCGATTCCTGGGTCTGCAAGATCCCTTAGAGAAGGGATAGGCTACCCACTCCAGTGTTTCTGGGCTTCTCTGGTGGCTCAGATGGTAAAGAATCCACCTGCAATGCCCATTAAACAGCTTCTCATTTTTCTCTTCCTTTAGTCTCTGGGAACCACTGTTCCACTTTATTTTTCTGTTAGTTTAATTACTTTAGATACCACATAGAAGCATATAGTATTTGTGTTTTTTGTGACTGGCTTGTTTCAGTGAGAATAAAGAACTCAAGTTTCATTCATGTAGTAGCATGTGACAGGATTCTCTTCATTTAAAGACTAAATAATAATTCCATTGCCTGTATATCCACATTTTATTTACTTATCCATTAATAAACATTTGAGTTGCTTCCACCTCTTGATAGCTGTGAATAATGCTCCAGTGAACACGGGTGTTTGAATATCTTTTCAAGACTTTGTTTTCAGTCTTCGAGATACATACCCAGAAGTGGGATTATTGAGTTAATATGACAGTTTTTTTGGGGGGGTTATTGAGTTCTCTATATCAATCCCTCATTAGATATATGGTTTATAGATATTATCTCCTATTTAGTAGGTTGCCTTTTAATTTTGATGACAGTTTCCTTCTCTGTACAGAAACTTTTTAATTTGATGTATATTCATTTGTTCATTTTTACTTTTGTTTCCCTGGCTTTTGGAGTCAGATCCACAAAAATGTTACAGATGTCCAGGAGATTGCCACCTATGTTTTGTCTTAGAGCAGTTTCTTATTTCAGATATTACATTCAGTTCTTTAAACCATTTTGAGTTAATTTTTGTAAATGGTGTAGGATAATGGTCTAGTTTCATTCTTTCGTGTGGCAGCAGTCTAGCTTTCCTGACACCATTTATTGAAGAGACTATCCTGTACTCATTGTATCTTCTGATTTCTTTGTCATAAATTAGTTGACCAAAATATGTGTGGGTTTATGTCTGTGTTTTTTATTCTGTTTCATTGATTTTTTAATTAGTTTTGCCAAACAATGACATGATATCACTATGGGTTCACATATGCTCCCCCTCCATATCCCCCCTCCCTCCTCCCTCCCCCCGGGAAATCCTGTTGCACCAGCCCCGAGCATCAATCCTGGGCCGGCTATTGCTTAGACATATGATAATTAACATGTTTCAATGCCATTCTCCCACATCATCCCACCCTTTCCCTCATCCACAGAGGCCACGAGTCTATTCTATACATCTGCGTTCCTTTTGCTGTCTCGCATGTTGGGTTCTCGTTACCGTCTTTCTAAATTCCATGTATGTGCGTTAATATACTGTATTGTTGTTTTTGCTTCTGGCTTACTTCACTCTGGATAATGGGCTCCAGTTTCGTCCATCTGAGTAGAACTGATTCAAATGAATTTTTCCTTAATGCTGAGTAATATTCCATTGTGTATATGTACCACAGCTTTCTTATCCATTCGTCAGTTGATGGGCATCTAGGTTGCTTCCATGTCCTGGCTATTGTAAACAATGCAGCGATGAACATTGAGGTACACGTGTCTCTTTCAATTCTGGTTTCCTCGGTGTATATGCCCAACAGTGGGATTGCTGGGTCATATGGCAGGACTATTTGCAGTTTTTTAAGGAACCTCCACACTGTTTTCCATAGTGGCTGTACTAGTTTGCAATCCCACCAACAGTGTAAGAGAGTTCCCTTTTCTCCACATCCTCTCCAGCATTTATTACTTGTGGATTTTTGGATTGCAGCCATTCTGAGTGGTGTAAAGTGATATCTCATTGTGGTTTTGATTTGCATTTCTCTGATAATGAGTGATGTTGAGCATCTTTTCATGTGTTTGTTAGCCATTTTTATGTCTTCTTTGGTGAAACGTCTGTTAAGTTCTTTGGCCCACTTTTTGATTGGGTCGTTTATTTTCCTAGAATGGAGCTGCAGGAGTTGCTTGTATATTTTTGAGATTAATTGTTTGTCCGTTGCTTCATTGGCTATTATTTTCTCCCATTCTGAAGGCTGTCTTTTCACCTTGCTTATAGTTTCCTTTGCAGTGCAGAAGCTTTTAATTTTAATTAGGTCCCATTTGTTTATTCGTGCTTTTATTTCCAGTATTCTGGGAGGTGGGTCATGTAGGATCCTGCTTTGGTTTAGGTCAGAGAGTGTTTTCCCAATGTTATCCTCTAGGAGTTTTATAGTTTCTGGTCTTATGCTTAGATCTTTGATCCATTTTGAATTTATCTTTGTGTATGGTGTTAGAAAGTGTTCTAGTTTCATTCTTTTACAAGTGGCTGTCCAGTTTTCCCAGCACCA
>ML663443.1:1677429-1731250 GCA_007570785.1 Antilocapra americana | reverse complement strand
ATATATATATATATAACTGAATCACTTTGTTGTACACCAGAAACTAACATATTGCAAATCAACTATACATCAATAGAAATAATAAATAAAAAAGGATGGCAAGGGCTTTTTGAGGTTTGTCTGAGAATTTAATGAACATTAAAACATATCATGCAGGCTATATGTCTCAGCTGGTTTTAAATGCCAACTCCAATACTGAGTAGGATGTCAATTTAGGCGGGTTATACATCTCATCCAATTATCTGCTTTCTTGTCTTCAAATGGGTTTTTACACACCTATGTCAGAGGGTTGTTTTGAGGATTAAATGAGAAAAATACATGTTATGCCTTTGGCATAGGGCTTGGCTCAGCAGGTATCCCAAAACACTGACACATCTTCACAGAAAGTCAGCCTAGCTACCTGGGTCCAACCATCAGTTTACAGCACTTCTCTTTGCCTGAGTCTTGAAGTTTTCCACTTTTTCTTCGGTTACATTCAAATAAAACTTTACTTACAAAAATAGGTGGAGACAAGATGTGACCCAAAGTTTGCAAACCCTAGTACAGATAATATGTCTAATGCAGATGCTACAAATACTGTGTATGTGTGTGCATATATATAGCTTAGATATGATTTTTCTAAAGTTTGATTTGGTGTATATTCATGAGCATGTTGGCTATCTGCATGTTTATGTGAAAGGGCCTTGTGAATGTTCACCCAAAAGAACTTTGGAGAAATGTGTCTGAGTATTTTATACATAAAAGGAGATTTTTTTCTGGAGAAGGAAATGGCAACCCACTCCAGTATTCTTGCCTGGGAAATCCCATGGACAGAGGAGTCTAGCAGGCCATAGTCCATAGGGTCGCAAACAGACATGACTCAGTGACTAAACAACAACAAAGATATCTATTTATACATTTATACTTATATAAATTTCTAAGGCCTATGTATATATGTGTATATATATATATATATATATGTTTGCAATCTTTTTTCTTTTTTTAATTTTACAATTTAAAAAAATCTGAGGGCAAACATGTTTTCTTATGATCCGTTTGGTTACCAAACCTGAAATGACTTGAATTTATTTGCTGGTGAAATAAAGACTGTTTATCCCCCCCTCCAAAAAAAGGAGATTTTTTTTCATAAAGGACAAGTTCTTCCATTACTGTTACATAATCTGTCAAATGCAAATATTTGTATAGCCCTCTGAAGAGGACTCCACATGGGTTCCCCACATGGGTAAACATAACAAAACATGAGTAATAAGTGAAAGTGAAAGTCGCTCAGTCGTGTCTGACTCTTTGCGACTCAATGGACTATATATATACAGTCTGTGGAATTCTCCAGGCCAGAATACTGGAGTGGGTAGCCTATCCCTTCTCCAGTGGATCTTCCTGACCCAAGAACTGAACCGGTCTCCTGCACTGCAGGCGGATTCTTTACCAGTTGAGTTACCAGGGAAGCCCATGTGTAATAATCATAGCCATAATTCTTTAGCACATATCATATGCTAGGTGCTGAATCTCTGATATACATTATATAGATGCTAACATAGAGTTCTTTACTCTTGCATGTGAATTAAGAAGCTTGATGTGGTCAGTGAAAGACTGACAATAAGTGAAAGTTGCTCAATCATGTCCGACTCTTTGTGATCCCATAGACTATACAGTCCATGGAATTCTCCAGGCCAGAATACTGGAGTGGGTAGCCTTTCCCTTCTCCAGGGGATCTTCACAACTCAGGGATCAAACCCAGGTCTCCTGCATTGCAGGCAGATTCTTTATCAGCTGAGCCACAAGGGAAGCCCACTTCCAAATACATCACACTATTAATACTCCTTCCCATGCACTCAGGTATGGCCTGATCTCTTGTTCCTTCCTAAGTACTGCATAGTCAGATAGAATGGGCTGTAAGTTATTTACCTACTGGAGCTCTTCCAGGCCAACTTTATGGCTTAGTATGTGGTCTGTTTTCAAAAATGTTCTGTACGTGTTTGAGAAGGAAGTGTATTTTTCTAACTGGATGCTGATCTCCTATAATGAGTTTGTTAAGCATGTTGCTCAAATCCTCTGTATTCTTACTCATTTTTTTTTCATTTCATTTTTCAATTTCTGAAAGAGGTTAGTAGATTTACAATTTCTCCTAATAGCTCTATCCATTTTCACTTTACATATTTCAAAACTGTTGTATGAAGTGCTACAGGTCTAGAATTATTATCTAAACAAATGAACATTTTACCATTATCCAGTGATCCTGTCTATCCCCCCAAAAGATTTTGCCTTAGTTAATTTAGCTACATCAGCTTCCTTCTGGTTAGTATTTGCATAGGATATCTATTCCAATCCTATCCGTGTCCTAATGTTTTAGCTTTGTCTCTCATACACAGAATACGGCTAGATTTTGTACTTTCATCAGTTGAAATAATCTATGCCTTTTAACTGGTGAGTTTAGTCAACTTCTATTTATTGTAGTAACCGAGGGGTTGGCTGCCAAGATCAAGAGGACTTTTAAAAACGTACCTCTATGTATCCTGGCTGTAACCTGGTAACTCTAGTCAATTTCTAAACACTCTGCTTACATTCATTCTCTTGTAAGAAGTTAGCAAAAGTCCAATGATCTCCATGAGTGAATCTGAGCTGATACTACACACTTATGGGGAAAGGTCAATTAATGCAAGGAACAGTACACACAAGCCTAATCTATTTGATGTAAACCAATGCACTGCACACATTTCAGCTGCTCTGTATTCCTTCAGAAATGTGCATGGAAGTGATTCATTAGAACTATACTCTTCATAGAAACAGACCAATTCTCTTAGGCTCACTAAGGCATCTCCACTGGTAAAATTCAAAAACCAATCAAACTGAATAAGAAGCCCTCTTTGCAGACATTTACATTGAGAAAGAACATGATTCTTGACAATTCAGAGTAAATGAAGTGCAAATTATTCTCTTATAATATATACCAGAATTGAAGCTTAAATTGTGACTAAAAAAGAATCCACAGTTTAATCAGAAAAATATATTTATTGGTAATTCCCATGAGCTCATATTTGATATATTTATATCATAGGATAACAAGTTCAAAACTATTGCTAAGTTATAAATATGGAATTTATGCCAAATTTGCATTATTGAATTTTATTTTGAATTTGCATGTGTGCTTATATTTGAATATTTATAATATTCCAGAAAAAGCACAGTGGAATGTGCAAGACAGATTTATTTAGTGTAATGCTCTGAAATGTGTCAAAGTCTTCAACACTGTTCTTAGAGGCAAAATGGCAGAAATAACAAATGGGATGCAATAAGACCAACTGAATAATCTGCGAAGTCCAATACCTAGCAAAGCTAGTCAAGCTTTTCTGCCAATAAATATTTTACTAAAAGTTTAGGCAAATATTTCTCTAAGCTTACAATGACATTGTATTAGAAGACATATACCATTAATTGGATTCTTCATTATACTTTAATGGAAGACCAAATATTCCCATCTATACCTTTTTTTTCCCTAATCTCAGTGACTAAATATCTCATCTTATTTGGCACAGAATGTTGATATTAGCTTCCCAACTGTGAAGCATGTTCTTTTTTTTAATTTATTTATTGTATTTACATTATCGTGTTGGTTTTGCCATACATTGACATGAATCCACCATGGGTATATATGTGTTCCCCTTCCAGAAACCCCCTCCCTGAAGCACATTCTTTATACTGTCAAAATAGCTTGTCCCTAGAATGTAGTCTTTGTGGAGTTTCAACAATAAGATTCTGAACCTCACTGTATTTAGTGGCCCCTCAGATACCCAGAGCAGTTGAGGAATGCAGTGTTCTAGTCCAGGGGTCCCCAACCTCTGGAATCAAATGCCTGATGATCTGAGGAGGAGCTGATAAAATAATAATACAAATAAAGTGCACAATAAATGTAATGCACTTGAATCATCCCCACACCATCCCTAGTCCATGAGAAAATTATCTTTCATGAAACCGCTCCCTAGTGCCAAAGAAGTTGGCGACCGCTGGTCTAGTCAACTTAATTTACAGTTAACTGGGGTCAATGCTCTTATGAAGTGAAACTGCTCTAGGGGGAGGCTGCTGCAGCAGACTGGACTTCACTTCTCTCCCGGATGAGGGCAGCACGTGCGCTAACTGATCTAAGCCCTCAGTCGAGGACATTTAGAACCTACAGTCCTTCTCCAACCCCAAGACTTCAATCTTCTAATCAGACCATTAGCTCTCGTATCAGCTCACTTGAAAAGAGGCTCATGAGTATTCAAAGTCCAGGCTATCTTGGGTGGCTCTGGCTAAAGAGAATAAGCCTTTTATTTCTGTGTGCCATTATTAATTTCCTGTTTCATTTAATTTTTAAACAGAGGACAAGCAATGGCAATCCACTCAAATATCTCTGTACTGTACTAGTGTAAGAGTTCCATGGATTCTTTGGAATGTGATAACAGCCAATCATCAGAAAAATCAACAGTTGGTGTCTGACTTATCACCTCTGCCTTTCAGTCTCAGAGTTTATTTAGCCAAGGCTGCTTTCCTCATTAAGGACTCCCAGAATATCAAGAGGCTAATGGAATAACCAGCCATAGTCTTTAGAAACCAAAAAGCAGACATGTGTAATTTATCAAAGCCATTATAAAGCATCATTTTAAAAAGTGTTAGTATTTATTTTTATTATAAAAGCAATGCATACTCATAAAGAAAATTAAAATCCTTCAAAGAAACAGAGAAAGAAAATAAGTCACTAATTGAGCTATTGATATCTTGGTATTTTTGTTCCATTCTTTGCCTTTTATGCTTAGATTTGAGAGAGATGGAAAGATGATTTGCCTCTCTCCTTCCACCCCCGCCCATTTGCTCTCTCTCTCACATAATTGTTGTCATACTGGGCCCATAACTGTCTATCTCTTTTTCCCTTAGCATTAAATCACTACCAATTTTCCATACTCTAAAAAGGACATTTAAATGGTTTTGAAATAATCCCTCAAGTGGATGTACTGAGATTTCTTGAACCATTCACCTATACGTTGATCAGATTTTTCCAATATGTTACACTTACAAATAACTCCAAATAACCTACAAATAATGGTAGCCTCCTAGAAGGCTCTGCTGTCATCCTCTGCTTTTTCTCATGACACTTCTCACAATTTTCAGTAATGAATTATTTGTTTCATGTCTACCTTTCCCACTCAATGAAGCCAGGGACCATATCCACCTGGTTCCTCACAGTTCCTCCAGCACATTGATAAGATATTCAATAAATATTTGTAAATAAATGAATAAATAAATGAGTGAGTGAGTGATGGAAAGACATGTACAGGACTGTTTTTCAGTAAAATCCCAGAAAAGAAATTGTGGGTCAAAGAAATACTGTCAATGTTCTCTGTTTGTCTATTTTATTTCCAAAAGAATCATTTCAATTTACATTTCCATCAACAACGTATATGAATGATGGTATTTACCACACCTTTGTCAACACTGGCTACTATCCATTTTTTGTTTTGTGGCGGTGGTGATGTATACCAAGTTGTTTTTTTCAATCTGAGAAATTAATTAATTAGAGAAGCAAAAAGGTGTTCTTACATACAATTACTTAAAATTTGCATTTCTTTAGTACTAGTGAAACCCATTTTTTTTTCTTTAGTTTAGTTTAGAAACTAAAAACTAAGCTTTTCCCTTTCTGTAAACTAGCTTTGGTTCCATGTTGCAAATTTTCTGGTCATAGCCTTTGTTTTTCTGCTCAATTCATTGGAGTTCTTTTTTCCAGGAAAGATGTCAGCCTTTTGTCTGTTTTATTTGTTGTGCATATTTTCATCAGTTTGACACTTGCCTTTTCATTCTGATTATTTTTGGACAGATAAACATTTCTCATTTTTATGTAATCATAACTGTCGACCTTTTCCTCTATTCAAACAGTCTTTTCCTTGGCTAAAATCTTAGCCAAGAATCTTAGCCACATGATCATTTAAATAATACTGCCAACTGTGAATTCAGATTAACTGGGTTCACAGACTCCTACATATACAACTAAGCCCTAACCTGTTCAGAACTCCGTTTCTCACTTCTTTGTAAGCCTTGGCCAGTAGAAACCTAGGCAAGTTAGACTGGTAACAACTCTCAGTTCCCTCTCAGTGCTCATTAAATCCCCTTCTCAACCTGTTTGTCTTGACTCCAGACTAGAAATCAGAGCTATACCTTTAACTTGACTATAGCTTTCATTTACTTTTGTGCTTCTTACATTCCTGCCATGCAAGAGCTTCTCATACCTCTGGGGTTCAACCTTCTGGTTGCCATTCCAGGACCTCTACAAGGAGGCTCCCTAACCCTCCCCCAGACATGAACCTTGTCTGGGACTTGACCTTGAGATGCCATGAGGATGCCACATCCACTCACAATGCCTCCTTTCTTCCAAATTTTGTTGTTTGTTCATTGTTTAGTCCCAAAGTCATGTCTGACTCTTTGGGCCCCATGAACCGTAGCCCACCAGGCTCCTCTGTCCATGAGATTTCCCAGGCAAGAATACTGGAGTGGGCTGCCACCTCCTCCCCCAGGGGATCTTCCCCACCCAGGGATGAAACCCACGTCTCCTGAGAAGCCAGTTTCTTCCCCAAAACAAGCCACCTATTCCCAGAAGCCTTTCCAAACAGATCTCTCCTTTTTCTGGCCTGCTCCTCATCCTTTAGAAAGAAAAGGGCCTTAGAAAGCAACCTGTTTAAGTCTCCCATTTTACGGGGTGGGGGGGTGGACTTATCAAATAACTGGTTCCTCCCCACTCCCCTCCTGTCAATACCACATAGTTCTGCACTTTTACCATCATGAACTTGAGGCTGAAGCTGGTGACCTTGGCTTTTGGGGATTTGTCTGGGCTCTAATCTCCTCCAACTGCCAGCACTAGGCAGAGGTCATAATACTTACTCCACAAAGTTTGCTGATTAGACCTAAACTGTTACATAAACAGATGAACTTCTCTCTATTTTTAAAACATATTTCAATAAAAGTATGACATTTTAAAGACATTATTGATATTCAAATCATTTTCAAACAAAACCCATCTTCTTTATTAAATATCTAAAACACCAAATTATTCTGTTCTACTGTAAGTTCTGTGAGAGCAAAGATGACACATCTCCCCTGAAATATAATGGGCAGCTTCACAAAATTTTGTTTTACGAATGACAGATAGAAGAGGTGACTATTCTTTAATGTCATTTCATGCTACTTAAGTTGACGACAGATATCTAGATAAGACAAGCTCTAACATTCTTATTGCCACGTAACAGCACTAATCTAAAATTACTATTAAGAAAATCTAATTCCAAATAGCTTTTTTATACCACCTTGAGAACTTTGAGCTTGGCTGGGATGCCAGCAACGTATTTGCCATCCAGGCAAAGATGTTAATTTAGCATGGTGAATTTCTCCCTCTCCTGGGAAACACATGTGTGCAGGGCAGGAGGCAATAACAGCTCTTAGCATCCTCAGCTAATTGAAGCTATGCCTGTGAGAACCCAGTGGCCTACAGCTTGAGGGGCCAGAAGGACCGCACCACTGCCTAAATTGATCCATTCACTCGCTGCCTCGCCCTGTACCACATGCCAGTCTTGTTGTCCTGCTTCACTGCATGCACGGAGTGGAGCATGGGCACCTGAGCCATGAGCAGGCTCATGCACTATGGACTTCTTACCAAGACATGGCTGTGTCAAAATAGAGCCACCTTGGGAATTTCCTGGCACTCCAGCAGTTTGGTGCTTTCACTGATGAAGCCCAGGTTCAATCCCTGGCTGGGGAACTAAGATCTCACAAGCCACGCAGCCAAAAATAAATAAATAAATAAAGCCACCTTTAAACAAAAGGAAAAGAAAAGGAAGCCTTTGCTACAAGTATTAAAAAGGAGTGACCACAAAGAAGACAAAAGAGAAAGAAAACTATGCTCCATAGAAATGCCATATAGTCCTTTCCTGTCAGTGATAACCTAGTGGATTCTAGGTGACAATTAATTACTCTTTCCCTATGACTGCTGCAAAATGTAAAGATGCTAAATGTTTAAGATGCACCATGAATATGATGATCAGATTCTCTGACTTGGGTAGTCGTGGAAGCTGATCTTCTCCTGCCGCCAGCTGCCACCCTAGAGTGCCAGCCAGCACAGTGCCTGGGGGAAGAATGAGCCTGGTGCAGTTTCCCGATGCCCAGTTCTGAGGTCCTCCCACAGACTCAGGGATGCACTAGAGTTGGCTACAAACAGAGGGAATTTGGCCGGAGAAAAAGCCTGCAGAATCTGGGAGTCAGAAGAACTGATCAGCAACCATATTTTGATACATTTTCAAAAACAGTCTTGGGAATTCTCGCATGAGCAGGATTTTGCTCTGGCCCCTAAACAACATATTCGTACACAGAGGCATGAAATGCAATTTCTAGGTTTTTTTTAAAAAAAAAAACAAATACAATCCTTAATAAACTGGTGCCTTTTGCCAGCCAAGCTCTCTCTCTTTGTCCTCTCCAGGCAGCATGATGGCAGCCGTTTGCACTCAGCAGTTATATATCACCCGAGCACTTCTAGAATGTAGCAGTGGGAGCACGATTCAGGTCTTGGCTTGCAGCCTCGGTGGCCTCTCATGCCCGCTCCCCCCCACCCCAGCATGGACGGATATAGTGAGTCAGAAGGTGTCCCTTGTCACCGCTGATGGCTCCTCCTGACGCTTATTCACCAGGCCCCCAGTGTACTCCCACCCTGCTCAGCTTTGCAGTGATTGCTGCCTTGGGAATGAGACGCCCCTTTGCCACCCAGCCACCAGACCTTCTCCTGGTGAGCATAAAGCCTCAGGGAGGTAGAATTCTATTTCTCTCCCAATGGCTGTGGTAACCCTGGTCCAATCACTCGTTCAAACACAGGTGTAAAAATGACTGGAAACGGCAGTGAGGTAGGTGATAATAACACCAGTGAGCATCCGTGGAGTGTTCACTTTGTGGTAATGACTCACATGAAAGACCTCAGTGTGCTTTCTCAAAAAAAAAAAAAAACACCTTGCTCATGGAGTCACAGTCGACAGAGCCAGGGCTGTGGAATCAGCCCGAGCTGCAGCAAGATCCCTGCTGTGTCACTTAAGAGTCTAATGACCTTGAGAAAGGCCTTCAACCCCTTTGGGCTTCTGTCTCATCTGATAAATGGGGAGACTTCTGCCCACTCTGCCTTCTTGCTACCGACAGCGCAACTTTACAGAGAGATAGCAGAGATAAGGGATGGCAAAGCTCATCAGGAACCAGAATGCACGCTCCACACAGACAAGGCTGGGACAGGCTCGGGTCCAAGGTCCTGCAGCTGGTTCATGGCTGGTCTGGAACTGAGGCCCAGGCGTCAGCACTCCCAGGCCAAACAGACGGAGCTGCTGTTCCGCTCAGCTCAGTGGACCACAGATCCCACCAGCAGCTGTCATGGAAGGCTGTTCCACACAGGAACTCCCTGCTGCTGACTTTCTGTCTCCTGAGACCAGCTCCTCGGCCTCATGCATCACTGGCAGCACAGATGCCTCTGTCTCTAAATTTTCAATATACACACACACTTTCACTGTCACACACTTGTACACACCTTCTGTCACACAGATTATCAGAATTCACAGAACTGGTCCTGTAAGCAGGCAACATCCTGGGAAATTCTAGAACCCTCTGGCTCTGACTACTCTTTAAGATGACGATTTCCAGAGGTGGGTAGGAATTAAAGAAAGAAAGTGCCCTTGGGGTAGCCATGTGTTTCTCTAGCAAATTTTACTTTATTTTGGTGACTATCAGAAGATCCAAGTAACTCCGACTCTTTAGAAAGTGATTCTTCCTTTATTAGACTAGATGGCACTGTGGTATCACCCTTTTGATGACCAAGGAAATCGTATTTCATTTCAAATAATTTTGCTTCCACTGGGGACCGTCCAAGAGGCTAAGCCCTTCCCTTGAGGGGTCCTCATTATCCTATGGAAATTTTCTGAAGGAATCTGCCAGAGGACAGTGTCCATCAAATACACAAGATCACAATAATAATAATGTGTGTTTACACACTATGTCACACTATCTGTCCAAAGGGATTTTAAAAGGCACATGTGCCCTGTGGAACTCCAGAGAGGGCTGGGGAGTCCATAGTGGCCAAGACTTCATTTTTCTTCCTCTGCCACAGCCATGACTGTGGAATTAGATTCTTGCCCTCAAGAGTTTTTTTTTTTATATCAGCACCTCTCACTATACCTACAGGCTCCATCAGCAAGAGGAATTATTTTCAATATTACCAAATTGTTTGTGAACATCTTAAACGCTAAAGTCTTGTGGTGACAATGGCTTACACAATTCTCACAATGGATTGTGGTGGCAACCTTCCTAGGGTCAAGGTTCTCTTAGGAGGTTGGCGACAGGGGAGGTTAGTGCTGGAAGGGAAATGAAAGTTCAACAGATTCTCCCAGAATTCCAGCTTTCAGAAAGGACACTGTAAACTAAGGGATGGGAAAGTGAGTAGGGGGTGAGGTTTCCTCTAAATGTCAATGATGACCAGAAAGTCGGAGGGCTCCATTTGTCTGGGGCTGGACAGAAAAATCCACATTGGCTGTTGCTTTCCAAGAGGTACCAACAAAAGGCTGTCTGGGGCAGAGCAGCCCTCACCATGAGGAGGGAGTGGGGAATCTGTCCAGGGAAGCAGCTTCTGTAGCAGCAGCAACCTCCTGTGGTCAGCTCAGAGAGACAGAGAGCATGGCCATGTCAACTAACCTAATCTTATCCATTCCCAGCACCCGCTGCAGCAGCCCTCTCTGTTTTATATAGAGTAGCAGAATGGGAGCCCTGACTGGGTCAATTGCACCCCAAAGAGTCCTTCCTACTACCCACTTTATGGCACTTCCTGACCTCCAGAAGCCAGGCATTGCAGCTGGCTGGAGGAAAATGCCCTAGCTTCAAAAGTGACTGGCTTTTCATAAAACAGCTCTTTCAGCATCAGCCCTAGGTTCCCAGCAAGTGGACTGGCAGCGCCCTGCTCTAGGGCTCAGGAATTTGTAAATCAGAAGAGGTTTCTCAAGACTGAGAGCCACATGGGATTCGTAGCAGCGTCCCAACCCGCCCTTAGGCCCGCGAGGTGCCCCTTGCACTCGCAAAGCGCAGGGGATGCCCCGCGTGCAGCCAGTAGCCAGGGGTCAAGCTGGGTACCACGAGCTCTCTCCGGGTGTTCGCAAACAGCCGCAGAGGGACGTTCATTCGCCCAAGAAGAGTAGAGCCAGCGGAGAGAAAGGAGGAGCGAGGCGACAAAAGTACGGAAGGAAGAGGGAAAAAAAAGAAAAGGTTAAAGAAAGGATGGGAAGCAAAATGAAAAAGGAAAACGGCGAGGAGAAGGAAAGAGCAAGCGGCCAGGAGCTGCCAAGATCCCAAGCAAGAGAAAGGCGAACAGACGAAGCGAAGGGGAGAGGCCTGGGAGGAGGGGGAAGAATGCAGGATCGTCAAAAAAGAGAAAGGCGGCTTGGGAACCTGGGCGCAGAGAAAAGAGAAAGGCTGGAGGGGCTCAGGCACGCTACACGAAGAGCGCGGCTCTACCCAGCGCTCCAGTGCGGAATCCACATTCGGTACCCTGTCCCGGCGGCGGCCGGGGTCGCTCGTTCCGGGCCTCTCGGCCGCTTCCCGCCGCGCACTCCGAGCCGCCAAGCAGGCCAACCCGTGTGCAGACACAGGAGCCGTCCCGGGTAGGAATGGACGAGCTTTCTGTGGCCGCCACAGCGCCGTGCTCCCACGCGCCAGGGCGCCAGGCGCCGGCCCAGCACAGCCCAGGAGCCACTGCAAAGACGCCGAGGTGCTCCCTGGGTCACCCGCACCGATCGGCCGCGCCTTCCGATCCTCTGCCAGCCCGCCGGGCCAGGTCAGCTCCCCGGCTCGACTCCGGGAGCCCAGCTCGGCCGCGGACTCACCTGGACGGTCTCAGCCTGGCGTCGCGTTTGCCGTCCACCACGGCGGGCACGCAGCTGGTGAGCTCGGTCCAGTCGGCGTGCAGTCCGCAGCTCCAGCCCGTGGAGAACCTGGAGAAGAGCCAGGTCTCCCGCTTACCCGGCCGGTGGCAAGTGCATTTCTTCTGACCCACGCGGCACTCACACGGCTGCTCCAGCTGGATGTTGCGCACCAGGTGGCGGCCGAAAGTGGTGCCTCCGGTCTTTTGGATGTGCAGGAACACGATCAGGTCATCGCCCTTGATGTCGAAGTCTACCTTGCGCAGAAGGTCGCCGCGGCTGAAATTGTAACGGGGCACGAACCTGGCGGAGCTCTCATCCTCCGAGCGGTACGGGTCCGGCAGCGGGGAGCTGAACGCCTGCAGACGGAGGAGCTGGCATTCTGTGCCGGGGCACACGTATTGGAGGACGATCACCGCAAATAGGAAGAGCATCACCAAAGCCAGCAGCAGCTTGTTGGATTTCTCATCCATGTTCCCGACGCTGGGGGAAACCCAAGCTCCTTACGTCAATCCCGCAGCTCAGCCCGCGCTCGCCACGCGCCCGCACCCCCCCTCCCCTGGCGCAGCGGTTGCTCCCCTTTCCCCCTCCCTTCGGCACCGAGTACTCTACCGCGGCGGCGGCGGCGCCCTTCCCCGCTTCCTTCCTTCCCGGCAGGCTCAGCGCTGTGGCTTCTGCCGCACACCCCTCCTCCCCCCCACCCCCAACTCCTTACCGCTGGCCGCCTGCCGTCTCCCCGCACTGGAGCTCTCTGGAGCGGCTTCGCGGGGTTTCGTACCCGTGGGACCCCGCCTGCCCCGGTTGCCCCACTCCCCAACTCATACCACAGGTCCGAGCCTCCGCGCATCTCTTTCCACTCTCGATGGCTCCGTGGCTCCCATCCTCATCCCGCTTCGCCCACTGGACTCTCCCCGGCGCTTCTGCCCCCAGTCCCCTTGGCGCGCATGCCGCCACCTCCTCGCCTGCCCAATCTTGGGCTCCTTCCCCGTGCGACTCCGAAGCCCTGCTCTTGCCCGCACCGGGTTGCCCACCTTAGGGGCCGCCTCCGGGGAGCTCAGAGCCTGGCGTTCGGAGTTCCCCTGGGGGAAGGGGGTCCGCGAGCAACCCGACTTGCTAGCTGAGACGCTGCGCTAAGGGGTGCCCGCGGAAGCGCGGGGTAGGAGCCGCAGCGTAGCCAAACGCGCGCCGCTCCCCTCCAGAGCCCCCGATCCCGGCCGCCGCGGGCCAGCCGGAACTTTGCGCCCTTTCCTCTCCTCGCGGTTGCTTTCCTTTCCCGCAACGCTCCCGCGCGCCCTGGCCCGGAAGCGCGAGTCCCGCTTTCGCCTAAAACGTACCTGGCTAGGGGACCGAAAATCTTGGAGAATATCGCGCCGAGCACGTGCTTCAGAGAGTGGCCCAGGGCGGCCAGGCCCCGGGTGAGCAGGGCCCGGCAGAGGGAGCCCAGGTCCCAGCGTCTCCTGAGGTCGTGCATCCGCCTGCGGCGGCCTCGGAGCAGTAGCGCAAAGAGAGGGGCGCGTGCGGCTCCCGCCAGAGAGGAAGAAGCCTTTAGGGGCTTGTCCAGGAGCGGCTGGGAGTTGAATCCGCGAGACACACCCCTAGGAGGGCCCGCGCGGACTGAGGCGGCGACAGATCCGGGCCGGCTTGCTGCCAATTCGGCCTCTACTCTGGAATGCCGGCGTGGACAGGTGGTGCGGGCGGGCGCTCCTCGCTCCGGTTGCAACGGCGGCCCGAGCGCCCGGGCTGCACACGCAGGCAGTGCCATTACCCCCTTCAGGCAACTCAGGGTACTAAGGCTCAGGAGCGAGCTTGAATTTATGTAATAATGCCTCACGCCTAGGAGCTCCAACCACTTAAGCAGAAGACCTGGGTTTTCTCCTGTTTGGGGGGGCGGAGGTCACTTTAGTGAGCACATCACACTACACTTTGGCTCGTAATTTCAGCCTCCCCTAAAATAGCAAAGGCGCAAATTGGACCTTTTCCCTCTCTCCTTGCCAATTTCCATTCTCCAACGGAAGCGGGGGCATTTTCTGAAAAGGTAAGACAGCATGAAGGAAAAAGCATGACCAAAAAAAAAAAAAAAAAAAACGTTTCAGAATGAGAATTTGAGCTGTTTTAGAGCAGGTACTGGTCCTTACTTCCCTATTCTTTCTCAATCCCCAGCATCAAGCCCTGTGCCTACAGGAAGGCTTCACTCATAAAATTCGTTAAAAGAAAGGTACATGATTAAATACAACATGGGGGGGGGGCTTCTAATCCAAGGTGGTGTGACAAATGAGGAAGCAGGCCCAGAGAGGGAAAGGAATGTGCCCAAGGTCACACAGCAGAGCCTGAGAGTTAGAACCCAGGAAGCCATCCTTTTCCTACCACTACCTCTTAATAAACAGGTGCAGAGCGCCCTCAAGCCAAGTGTCGGGAAAGGCTCCATTCGGCTGCAGGACCAGCACTGTAAGAATTGGCAAGGAAAGAAGGATTGTCCCTTTAGGACAAGGTCCGAGGACTCAGGACTCTGACTATTCCCATCTGATTGATCAGGTATTGGGAACTGGTATTTCTGTGAATGAGTGTCCACCCGTGTCCAGTCCCACCTCTGCAGAAGGAGCTCGGGCTGGCAGTGGTGTCTCAAAACAGTGTTGTTGGGGAGGTGGGGGCCCGTGAGCTGAGTCCTGGGTGTGGCAGTAAGTCCCTCCAGAGACAAGCGCTCCCAGGATCTCCCTCAGAACACTTGATCCCTTGCTGAGCTCTGTTCATCCCTCGTCTATTCTCTCTGTGCAGTAAGGCAGCAAGCACTGGTCTCCAGACCTGAGATTCTGTTATTTGCTTGCTGGGCAGCCTTGGGATTATGATTTGCCTCTCCCGAGCCTCAGTTTCCTCTGCTGTAAAAATAGGACTAATTCCTTTCTGACCATCTGGGTCACTGTGAGGAGGCCTTTGATGTTGTTGTTTAGTCTCTACCATCTGACTCTTTGCGACCCCATGGGCTGTAAACTGCCAGACTCTTCTGTCCATGGGATTTCTCCAGGCAAGAATACTGGAGAGGGTTGCCATTTCCTCCTCCAGGGGATCTTCCTGACCCAGAGATTGAACCCCAGTCTCTTACATGTCCTGCATTGCAGGTGGATTCTTTACCCCTGGGCCACCAGGGCTTCCCAGGGATGGGTTTGGGAAATTCCAAATATGAGGCAGTGTTTACCTCCTGCTCTAAGCTCAGATGTGCCAACTGAGTCATGGGCCAGTGAAGGCAGGGGCCCTTCTCAGCTGATTTCACAGCTGTGCCCCCTGCCCTTACCTCCACCCCAGACATCCCCGGTCCTGGTTGGACTTCCATGTGTCCCCCGAGCTACTGGGAACAGTGAGAATCCCTTCATCTGGCGGCAAGCATGAAGGATTCTTGAGAATCCTGCATTTCAGGCATTTCACCTATCTGGGGATCCCGGGGAGGGATGAGGGGGATCCGCTGATGGATGAAGGAATCAGACTAAGGAGTCAGATGTAGCAACTTTCAAGGCAGACCTCTTGGCCTCCCAAAGAGCTCCCCAGAGTCCCCCAGGCTTGTGAGACACATCTGCAAGGGCAGGTGAGGGGAGAGCCAGGGGAGCCATGAGGATCGCTGAGGAGCTCAATCTGCCAGTTGTCCCTACCTGCTCCCAGGCCACCCATTCGACCCTTTTGGACTCTTCAGTGGGTGGCTCTCTTCATGGTGCCATATGAGGACCACCTCCCACCCAGCAATACATTCAGTGGGTCCCCAGAGAAACCCTTCTAGAACACAGTGGGTCACACATTCATGCCCCCAGTGACTCTTAAGAACTCTGGAGTTCCTGCTCTAAGAGAGATCAGTGGGACTGGAACATGGGAAGGTGCCTTGGATGGGGGTGGGGGACTGGTAACCAGTACAGGAAACAGTCAGGATTTACTCATTTAGGTCATAAAGACGAACACATGCACACAGTCAACCTGATTCTCAGAGGAAGGGGCAGTCAGGTAGGTAGTTTTGCTCTGGTAGTTTTGCACAAAGAAGGAACAGGATGAGGCTGTGAAGTCAGGCTTCTGAGATCAGATGCTTGCACTCATTCACTTAGTCGTGTCTGACTCTGCGACCCCACAGACTGTAGCCTGCCAGGCTCCTCCGTCCATGGGATTCTCCAGGCAAGAATACTGGAGGGGGTTGCCATTTCCTCCTCCAGGGGATCTTCCCGACCCAGGGGTCAAACTCATGTGTCCCAAGTGTCCTGCATTGGCAGGCATATTCTTTACCACTGAGCCACCTGAGTATATTCTAGTGTGACTGTATACACCAGCTCACTGGAGGGTATTTGCATTTCTGAATTTCCTCTATCCTTATCCTGTAAGAAAAATAAAGAAATGACTCTCTCATGGTGGATTTCACATATCTGGGTTCCTAAAGGTGGGAAGAAACTGTCTGCGGGGGAGTAGGGGAACTCAGAAGTCTCAGAGGACTGATCCTGGGGTGAAGAGGCTCCCTGCTAAGAAGAGGGAATTCTTCCCATGTGTGTCCTGAGAGCCACGTTCTCCTGAAGCCATGCCTGGGCCTTCATAGAACGTTCCGAGACCTCTTGCAATGCTGGGTTGGGCCCATCTTCCAGGAACTGGTTCCCCTCAGGAACTGAGTAACAAAGATCCTGATACTCTAGAAGGGCTTCCCAGATGGTGCTAGTGGTAAAGAATCCACCTGCAATGCAGGAGACATAAGAGATGCAGGTTCGATCCCTGGGTCAAGAATGGCAACTGACTCCAGTATTCTTGCTTGGAGAATCCCATGGACAGAGGAGCCTGGTGGGCTACAGTCCATGAGGTCACAAAGAGACAGACACAACTGAAGCAAACTAGCACGCATGCTCATACTCTGAAATCAGCCCTCTTTTGGAGATTGAGGTGAGGGACAGGTCTATGGTTTTGCATCTTCTTCCTTAGGGCAGCCTGAGTGGTCGTCTGTGTATATATTTGGGATTCAGGACTTGGAACATGAGTAGGACTCTGAAGTCTGAGCAGGGCTTCTGGTTGTCTTCTCAGTGTGCTGTTCTTTTCATTATTTGTCCAGAACCTTGTCCTCCCATGGTTTCCACAAAAGGTTGCCGATTCTGGGAGCATAAAGGTCAGGCTGGCTTGCATACTAAGCAGTGTGCTCCCAAATACGCATTTGGTTGCTGGTGTCTGAGAAGAGACCAGGAGGTGGTTGAGAGAGCCATGGCCTGGGAGTCCAGAGACTTGGCTTGCCGACAACAGGACCCTGTATGACCATGAGGAAGACATCTGTTCGCTCTTGGGCTCAGTTGCCCTATTCGTAAGAAGGCACAGTCGACGTTGTGCCCTAAGGACATTGTCCTGCTCTAATATGGTAAGTCACTTGCTTTTCTTGTCTTCTTCAAGGGCCAGAGTACTGCCAAACTCTCAGCATCTCATCGCAGGGCAGAGCCCAGTCCTTCTTGCTTTCTATAACAGTCACATGATGGGGACCCATTAGGCCATCAGCAGCTAGACTTGTCCTGAGCCTGTGTGACAGGGATAACAGCAGGCAGCAACAGTGGAAACTTAACGTCAAATAAAGTGCTGGCAAATAACTGAAGTAAATAAATTTCTTTTTTAAAGTGATGGCATTCTTTATAGAGTATAAAACACTAAGAAAATATGCTTTCCCCTTACCCTGAGCATTTGCCTCAAAGCTGTCTTTCCACCTGTCACTAATTAAAAAAAAAAAAAGCTCATACTCTCAATTATAGGTGATATTTGTCACCAAGATTGAAGACATGCAAACTATTGTCACTTCACTGATGTTTTTCTGCATCTCTCCAAACTGAATGAGCAACACTGCTTCATGAAAGCACTGCTCCGAAATTTGGCTTTAATATTCTAAACAGGTTCGGTGTGTTATAGACAGCACTCTCAATGGTTATCTATTTTTCTCCCATGAAGCACTGAATTTATTTGTTTAGCCTTTTAAAAAAACACATGGGGTTGAAGAAATTAAAAGAGGAGGAGGAGGTAGGGGTAATGTGTGTGCTGAATGAACACCTGCCGCAAAGGCAAGAGAAAGAAGCACTAGACCAGGGTTCATGGTTAACTCTGAACA
Source organism: Antilocapra americana (assembly GCA_007570785.1). Lineage (NCBI taxonomy): Eukaryota > Metazoa > Chordata > Mammalia > Artiodactyla > Antilocapridae > Antilocapra > Antilocapra americana. The sequence goes on along the minus strand of ML663443.1, from coordinate 1,713,214 downwards.
TCAGACCCATGGCCGCCCTTCTCCTGATGAGAACTGCCCACCATTTCCCCGACAGGGACACCCTCATTTCTCACCGACAGCCTTTGGAGGAGTCTGTTCAGGCAGGACTTTGAAAGCCATGGCAAGCCAAGGCCTGGCAACCACCAGGGGCAGCAGGTCAGACTCCACTCCTGATACAGTCATGTCGCTTATTTGGGCCTCAGTCTCCACTCATAAAATAGCCTGACCAGGTACCTTCCAAAACCTGCCTTAGGAGTAGAATAAAGAGGAAGCCAATCTCAAATGAGTTTATTTCAAAAAGGAGAGAGCACAGGTTTGGAGAGCACCTTGCCCTGGGGTTTCATCAGGGCTCTCTGCGTTGTCTCAGGGCCTCAGTTTTCTCATCCATGAAAATGGGGCTATAACAACCTCACTCGGTTGTAATATGAGCTCACTAAAACAATCTGTGGGAGGTACTCAGTCGAGTTCCTGGAAAGAGTACACCTTGTGTAAACGTCCATTTCTCTTCGCTTTCGACTCTGAATATCTTTGGTTTGAGTTCTTGGTTATATTTCCCACAACAGTAACATACACATATTTAATGACGGGGGTGGGGCTGGCTTTGCCCCCAGCCCATTTTCTTTGCCTGCCTTCTTGTCTCACCCTCCCTTCACATCTCTCCAGTGCTCTCCAGAGCTGGTGTCCCCTGGGTGATGAAAGGATAAAATGATCCATTTAATCACACTGAGGAATGAGACATGCCCACGTGAACCCTGGCAGGAGACATCTACAAAAGAGGAAGAAAAATGATCCCCACCAGGAGACACCATGAAACAGGCATAATGGCAGTGGAGGAGATGCTTGGGGAGCTGAGCTGGAGGGTTTTAAGTATGTGCAGAACTTACAGGGCCAGGCCCACTCTAAATTATTCATAGTAATTTTCTACTCTGTTCACTTCAAAAGTTAATGGTTGATTTGGCCAGAGCAGTTTCGACTTGATCAGCTGGGCAAACCACAGTGGTCATGAAAAACACGGTCAGTTTTGTGTTCATCCGGCATGAGCCAGAGCTGGGCCAGCAACACCCTTTCCCCGTGGCTGAGTAGAAAGAGCGCCAAGCTGGAGGCGAAGAAAACAATGTTTGAGTCAGTTCTGCCTCCAGCTCACTGTGTGACCCTGGGCTAGTCTTTTGATCTCTCTGGGATTTAGCTCCTGACCTTGGTAAATGGAGGGGCTGTATCAGATGACTCTGAAGACCGAAGACCAGTCGCAGCAGGAACTTACTGTGATCTAAGTTATGCCAGCTACCAAGAAGAGCTGAGGAGGGACGGCATTCTCTCTAGCCTTTGTGCGGGCAAAAATGCTCTACCGAAGATGACCTCAAGCTTGTGGCTGAGTTAGAAAAGCCAAAGGAAGACTTAGAGGAGGCAACTTTCTTAGATCATGTGAGTAAGAGAGAAACTTGAAAATAAACCTTCTGGGCTTCTGCTGACTTGGAAAGTAAAGTCAAAACTGAAGGATTGGGGAAAAGTGTTGAAAACTGACCTCCCACTGACATAAAAGTCCTAGTTAGGTTTTAATAATGATAATAACAAAAGCAAGAATGGCCCTGCCTGGCCCACAGCCTCCCACTTGTTTGCTTACTGTGGGATCTTTGCAAGAGAGGAGCACGCCCACTGCTGATCTCCTGGCTGTTCTCTGTGGGAGTTTTAGTTTTGAATAATAAAATACAAAAGCTGAAAATTATATCTCAGAACAATCTGGAGGATTTAAAGGAAGCTAGCCTCTGAGGGCAAAGTGGCTCCCAGGAAAAGGAGCTCTTTGTCACCCAAATAGGCTTGAAGAGGGAGGTTTTATAAGAACAACCCAGGAAAAGAAAACAGTTAGTTTAGAGAAATCATACATGTCACCACTTAAGTGAAAATTAATTTTTAATCACAGGGAGCCAGATTAGACTTAACTGAGCTTGAGAGCAAAACCTAGAAAAGGACTTACTTTTTTATGTATGTATCTTCAAAATCCAGATTTCACTAAAAGGCGTGAGAATGAAGGAAGCTACAAGCTTAGAGCAGCAGAGGGAAATGAACTTGGTGAAAGACATGGTGAACATTCATCCACACTGAAGAAAGCTGCCTTAGTGGGTACCATCTTGTGAAATAGTTAGCTGACACAGAAGACAATATTCCAGTCCCCAGTCAGAAGAGTTGATACGAGTTAATAAAGGGCTAGAATTGTGATGGGGGGCAATTGAGGAGAGGGTGACATTTTGTCAAGGATGCCAGCTCCGGTGCTCTGCACCATGGTCAGGGATGGCTGGCCATGGTGATGTCACCTGTAGGCTGACTCCAAAATGCTTAGCAGACTATGCCAGGAAGACCTCCTTGACTCCATACCTATTATGTGTCAAGCACTTGGCTAAACACTTCGTATATTCTCTCTCAATTAACATGCTCAGCAAGGGACTTCCCTGGTGGCCCAGTGGCTAAGACTGTGCAGTCCCAATGCAGGGGGCCCCAGGTTCCATCTCAGGTCAGGGAACTAGATTCCACATGCTGCAACCAAAAGTTCCTGTGCCACAACTAAAAGATTCTGCATGCTGCAACTAAGACCTGGCATGGCCACATAAATAGATTTAAAAACATGCTTGGCAGCTCAGTGAGGTGGTAACTTTTGTTGTACTTATTTTACAGATGAATAAAATGGGGTTCAGGATTAGAGCCACCCAGCTTGGAAGTAGTGGAGCTGTGCTGTGTTGTTGCTGTGCTCAGTCATGTCCGACTCTTTGCGACCCCATAGATTGTATCCCACCAGGCTCCTCCGTCCATGGAATTCTCCAGGCAAGAATACTGGAGTGGGGTTGCCATGCCCTCCTCCAGGGGATCTTCCAAACCCAGGTATCGAACCTGTGTCTCTTAGGTCTCCTGCATTGGCAGGCAGGTTCTTTACCACTAGCACCACCTGGGAAGCCCAGTGGAGCTGAGACTTGAACCCAAATCTGTCAATCTTCACAGTGAGTCCAATATCCCAGTGATGCTCATCCAGCTCCAAGATGTCTGGGCATGAGCTGGAGAGTGAGTCACCCTGTCCGCAAATCGAATATCAAGAAACTTAGATGGTCCTCATCCTAGGCAGAAAGAGATCATGGTGTGGGGTGGGGCACATGCTCTGAGGAGACTGAAGGAGATCGAGGTTAGGGGCTTAGAGCCTGAATTTTGTTAATAGTAAAGAGGGAAGCATAGATGCAGACACTGCAAAGTGGGTAACTCAATGCACACACAACCTTGGGACATCACCCACACTATCTGATATGGTTATTTTTTTTGGAAGTGTCTTAAGCAACTTTGTTCACTCCGCTATGCAATAACCTTCCGGAAGGCTAGGACCTTGGCTTCTTCATTTTTAAAACTTCTCCTCAGAGCCCAATAGCAATAATATTTGGTCTAAGGCTTCTTGGTTTACCAAATACTTTCATGGACACTGACTTGACCTTCAAAATAACTCAACAAGGCAGCTGTTCCTGCCCTCACTTTATCTGTGGGGAAATGGCATTTGGTAGGGCTGAAGGACCTTGGTCAAGGGCACACAGCTGATGTGGAGTTGTCACTGCTGACCACTCCTTTGATACCCCCAAGCACGCAAGCCAATATGAGGTAATCACAAGGCCCCTCACAGAGGATCTGTCATAGAGCAGACGCTCAGGAGATGTTAGTTGTCCCCTTCCTTGACAATATATGATTTTAAAATGTTTTCTTTGCACTAACTATATCCTACCTGGTACCCCAATATATTCAACAGACACCAGTCTACGTTCTCAGAGAGCTTACCATTGACGTAAGGAAATACAGCCAGTGTGTGTGCCCAGTGACCCAGTCCATTCCTTGTCAATGAGGTTGTACAAAAAGTGTCCTAGCTCCAGAAGATGTGGCACATATATACAATGGAATGCCACTCAGCCATAAAAAAGAATGAAATAATGCCATTTGTAGCAACATGGGTGGACCTAGAGATTGTCATACTAAGTGAGGTAAGCCAGGTGGGGACAAACAAATACTATATGATATCACTTATATGGAATCTGAAATATGACACGAATGAACATATCTATGAAACAGAAACAGATTCACAGACATAGAGAACAGACTTGTGGTTGCCAAGGTGGGGGTGGGAATGGGGTAAGGATGGATTGGGAGTTTTGGATTAACAAATGCAAACTATTATAGATAGATAGATCAGTAACTGAATCACTTTGGTGTACACCAAAAACTAGCACAACATTGTAAATCAACTATGCATCAATAGAATTAAAAAAAAATTAAGTGTCCTAGCTCTGCCCAATTACAAATGCCACCCTCCATCTGTGGCACCAAGAGTGTGACACTGTGAACAGTGTGTGCTTGCACAAGCACACTATAGTTTGTATCAACATCTACAGCCCTATTAGGACAAATAGTTGATTTTTTAGACCAAGTCAACAAGCTGGTGTGTTTTATTTCACTCGAACTGTGTCTGTCCTGCTCACTCTTCTCCCTGCAAAAAGCAGCTTTTTGACTTGTCCTAATGGGGCTGTAGATGTTGATACAAACTGTAGTGTGCCTTTTGCAGGGAGAAGAGTGAGCAGGACAAGACACAGTTCGAGTGAAATAAAACACACTCTAAACGTTTCACCCTAAACGTTTCTATAGATCCAGATCTTGCCAGCGGTTTGTTAGCAAGTCAAAGCAGAAGCTGACTTTTGGTATTCCAGAGTCTTCTGGAAGACAGCCATATAAGGAATTGCTCGATGAACAGTTCCTGGCTCTCTAATCAAGGACAAATCTTATGCCAGCTGAGATGCAAGATGCTGTGGCAGTAGCAAGCTAACAACAAGGACAACGACAACAACAATTTGCCAGGATGATGCAAACCCAGAATGCAGGATAGGCTGTTTTCTTTGTGGAATGCATCTGAAAGTATGGCTAGATGTGATTTATCATCTGCATTAGATGCTCCACCATGACATCCTAAAGAGACATTTTATGTTGGATATCAACTGGGAAAATTTTTATTCAACACTAATTTCATCAAAACCTGTGTAGCTGATATAGCCAGATTTCATCAACTGAAGGAGAATGAGTATAATATAAACTATTCACTCTAAAGGCATTACTTTATTATCTGAACTTTCTTTGAGCTCTATTATACAATTGAGTTTGTAGCCTAATACTTAGATTAAAAAAAAAAAATGTAGAGTCGGAGATTCAGGCTGAACTGTACCTCCTTGTAAGACCCCTGAAACGGATCTGAAATGATAAGGAAGTCACTCTTGGAGTATTTACAGACCACTCTTCATGTCAAAGAAAGTAAAAACGTCCCCCAAAGGCAAAGTGGTCTGGGCAGGTCCTTTTCCTGCCCGTCCTTCTCAAAAGTCTGCTACAAAGGCTCTGGTCAGTGCTGCAGGCTGCTCTTTTATCTCTGTAACCTGAGCGCCTCTGTAGAGCAGGCTCCCTCTCCACATGGCATTCAGTGAATTCCGAGTCAAGTCCAGGCTCGAGTCAGCTGCCTTCATTGTAAGTCTTTTGCAATTCAATGGATGGCTTGGCCCTTATGCCTTGAGGACTGGAATCTCCTGGACCGAGATAAGATTTCACTCTCCATGTCTACATCACTTGCACCAAGGTTATTAATATAGTCTATACAGGGGGATCATATTGACAGCAAGCTCAAATCCACATCATAAAGTCTGTGGCTTGGAGCTAGACTGAGCCGAGCCCCCAAGGAGGAGACTGAGTCACCCTAGGCATCCAGCCACCCTGGGGAATTTTGAGAGTTCAAAATCCAGTTCAAGTCAATCCTGTCTAGGACACTGCTTCTTTCCTTCTATATCAGCCCCATTCTCCCAGATGTCCCACCCATGCATGGAGGTGCATTTTAACACATAAGGGGGAATATCACTTGGGAAACACCTCAGGTGTTACCTTCACTGAGGCATTAAGGACTCAGAGTTTTAAATGAATAAATGAATCATAATACAGTGATGTATCCCAGCAGAAGAGTCAATGAGGCCATTGGAGGAGCTAGCAACTGCAGTGGAAGGAATACACTTTCTGGATTCAGACCAAGATTTGGATATCCCTCTGGCTCCTTACTAGCTGTGTGGCCTCAGGCAAGCAGGACCTCACTATTCCTGTCTATACAATGGGGATAATTCTAATCAGCTATCTTGTAAAGTATGCATGAGAAAAGAGAGGAAAAAATGTATCTAAAGCACCTTTTACAGGACCTGGCAGAGAATAAGTACCCAACAAATGGCAGCTACTGTTATGGAAGAGGCCAGAGAGATGGCTAGGTGTGTCTTAGTGTCCTCCAGTCACGTGTGAATGTGTGCCTCCACTGTGGACAAGAAGCACTCTCCTCAGATAAGACACTGGGTCACTACATATGCTTTACTCTTTCTTTTGTTGTTGTTTAGTCACTAGTGAAAGTGAAAGTCACTCAGCTGAGTCCGACTCTGCAATCCCAAGGACAATACAGTCCATGGAATTCTCCAGGCCAGAATACTGGAGTTGGTAGCCTTTCCCTTCTCCAGGGGACCTTCCCAACCCAAAGATTGAACCCAAGTCTCCCACATTGCAGGCAGATTCTTTACCAGCTGAGCCACAAGGGAAACCCAAGAATACTGGGGTGTGTAGTCTATCCCTTCAGTGGATATTCCCAACCCAGGGATTGAACCCGGGTCTCCTGCATTGCAGGCATATTCTTTACCAACTGAGCTATCAGGGAAGCCCAACTAGGTCGTGTCTGACTCTTTGTAACCCTATAGACTGTAGCCCGCCAGGCTCCTCTGTCCATGGGATTTCCCAGGCAAAAATACTGGAGTGGGTTGCCATTCCCTTCTCCAGGGGACCTTCCCAACCCAGGGATCAAACTCTCATCTCCTGCCTTGGCAGGCAGATTCTTTACCACTGGGCCACCTTGGAAGCCCATACTCTTTCTTTCACCTTCGTGTTTTTAATGATCCAAGTCATTCATGATTGCAAACTCCATGAAAGTTCAAATATTGTAGAAAAAACAAAAATTCTCTTGACTCGCATACAATTCCACTGCCTTCCCTCAGGGAAATTGCTGGTTTTAGTTTGTTTTGTAGGTTAAGGGACTTTTTGGTATGCAAATGATAAAAGAAGAGACATATAAAAAAACATAGTGTTGTTTTATATGGGTTTTTGGTAAAAAACCAAAATGTGTGTTTTGTATGCATGTTTCACTATTGAAGTATGATATGCATAAAGAAAAGGGAACATAAGCTAAGTGCATAGCTTGAATTTTCGCACACTGAACACACATATGATCGACATTCATATTGAAAAACATTATCATTGCCCCAGAATCCTCTTTTGTACCCTTTTCTAGTCAATAAATTCCCCAAAATGGCAACTATTGTGACTTAGTGTCTATGGGTTTTGCCTGCTTTTGTACTTTATATAAATTGAACCGTACAGTATATTAGTTTTGTGTGACTGCTGTCACAAATGACGACAAATTCCACAGCTTAAAACAACACAAAACTACCATCTCACAGCTTCTCTAGGTCAAACATCCAGGCACAGTGTGGCTGGGTTCTCTGCTCAGGGCCTCCCAGGGATGAAATCAAGGTATCCATTAGGACTTGGGTCTCTTCTGGTGCTGGGTTCATCTTCCAAGTTTACCAATTGTTGGTAGAATTGATTCCCTTGTGGTCGTAGGACTGAGGTCCTCATTTTCCTGATGGCTCTCGATTGGGGGTCATTTTCAGCAACTATAAGCCACTTACATTCCTTGTCACAAGGCTTCTTCCACCTTTAAGCCAGCAACAAAGAACTTCTTTCATGTCAGTCCCCTTTGTGCTTTACCTCTGACTTCCCCTTCTGCCAGCAGTTAAAGAACATCCTCTGCTTTGAAAGAACTCATTTAACCAGGTCAGGCCTCACCTGGATAATCTCCCTATCTTAATGGTCACTGCTTTGGGACTGTAAATCTGCAAAATTTCTTTACGGTAGTACCTAGATTAGTGTTTGAATAACTAGGGATATATTTGTGCCCACTGGGCTCCAGGCATCTTAGAGGAGATTCTGTCCACCATATGCAGTATGTCCTCTTCGATGTCCAGCTTCTTTCGCTCAACATTATGTTTGTAGGTTCATCCATATTGTGAGGATCAGATCTTTTGGTGAACATGTGTACATACAGAAATAAACACTTTTTGCTATAAGACAGCAAAGTTCTGGACTTTTTTGTTACCACAAAATAATCCAGCCTATCCTGACTGCTGCAGCAATCTGAAAGTGGAATTGCTAAAACCAAAGGTGATAGAGCTTCCCTGGCTTAGATAGTAAAGAATCCACCTGCAATGTAGGAGACCCAGGTTCAATCCCAGGGTCAGGAAGATCCCCTGGAGAAGGGAATGGCTACCCATTCCAGTATTCTTGCCTGAAGAATTCCATGGACAGAGGAGGGTGATAGATGCTGCCATATTGCCCTCCAATAAGGCAACACCCTGGATATTGTACAAGAGCATCTTGCCACATCCTTACTGACAAATGTTATGATAGAAGCCTGTGTGTGTGAATGAATTGTGACCAATCTGAGCTTTATTTTGTGTATTTATAAAATAAGGATTTTACCCTAAGGATCCAGGAGAACAAGCCTAACCCCTCGCCTGTCCGAACCGCTAACATCACCACCAAGGACTGTGCATGTCCCTTACTGTGCTGTTGGGGTTTTTTTTTAATGGAATTTATTACTCCCAAATATTTCATATATTTACTAATTTAGGATGTTTATTGTTTGCTTTCTATTTCTACTCACTAGGATATGAGCTTCTGCATGGGTGGGGGGTGGCAAATCTCTGTTAGGTTGTTGTTAGATCCCAGAGGCCCTGACATACAGCAAGTATTTAAAAATATTGGTTAAATGAACACATAAGTATTAACTCAAGATATGAACCTGAGGTTATTATTATCCATAATTATAGGCTATTTTACAGTAATAGTCATCATATTTTCTAAATCAATTAGGTCACTGCTTCAAGAAAGTATTTTCTGCATTGAAACGTGGGAAACGATTTAACAATGTAGCCATTGAATCTACTTTGTCCTTCTTCTACCTCATTTTTTAATTTTACTTTACACAATTGTCAAGACATTTTTTAGAATATCCTAAATTCTTTCTGGTTATGCTTATAAAATCAAGACTACTAAAGAAAACCAGAGATTTAAAGATCCTCTCTTCATAGAGCATTCTACCATACCACAACAATAAATATTTGTCCCTGCAAATTCCGTCCTAAAATATCTTCCCTTCTCACTGCAACTGATCAGTATGCTGCTTTTCCTTCAAGATCGGAATCAGTGAGGGTCCAGAGCAGAGCTGTCAAAAAGAACTTTCTGCAATGATGGAGATATTCTTCATTTGCCCTCCCCCACATCATAGCTGCTAGCTACCTGTGGCTTCTGAACCCTTGATATGTGGCTACTGTGACTGAGGAATTAATTTGTAATCGAACTTAATGATAAGGCATTTTTATTCAGTTTAATCTTAACTAATTTAAATGACCACAGGTGAGTAGTGGCTATCATATTGGACAATACAGCACTAGAGGAAAGAGATGGAAGAATAGAATCCATTTTTGATCCTTTGCTTATGGCAGCCGGAGGGATCCTGAGAATCAAAGGTGAGAGAAAAAGGTGCCAGGTCCCTTTGTTTACAACCCCTTCCCCCAAGTGATGGTGAAGAAGCAAGAGTACTCTCATTTTCTCTCCTCAGATAGAAGAGCTTGGGCAGGGGGACAGAAGGATTCATGCTCTTGTAGTCATTGAACATCACCCTAAGTTGTTCCTTCATGTGGTCATTGGCTTAGGTTGTGTCTACACAGGCCCAGTGACTCAAGCTGGAACTCTGAATGTGAAATGGCCATTTGGAGACATGGATTTCACAGCTCACACACAGTTCCCCTACTCACACTATGCTTTGTGTGGCTCACCCTGGCGGCACTGGCAGAGAGGCACTCAGTCCATCTGCTGGAAGATTGGACACTTCAAAGGAGGTGGTAATTACTGAAGCAGGTTAATGGATCATAAGGAAGTAAAGTCTAGATACATCACCCAGTAAAGAAAATAACCCTGCTGCTGCTGCTGCTGCTAAGTCGCTTCAGTCGTGTCCGACTCTGTGCGACCCCACAGATGGCAGCCCACCAGGCTCCCCCGTCCCTGGGATTCTCCAGGCAAGAACACTGGAGTGGCTTGCCATTGCCTTCTCCGGAAAATAACCATACCTAGGGTTTTAAAGGAGCAAAGAAAAGAATATTACCTACTTTAAGCTATTTCTTGAAGCAGAGGATATTTGGCTCTACTGCTATGTTATGAAATTAATTTGAGGTTGAGAAACTGTAATATATTACAGCTATCAGTCTCTCTGGATGGTTTTACAATCAACATGTAAGATATGAAAAAAGAAAGATGTCAATAACATATTAATGTGGTATTTGGTGTTCAATCTTCTTTATGCAGCAGAATATTACAGCTGAGCAAAAAATGATCAAAAAGTTGGTTCTCTTTTATACAAAGAAACTGAAGAAGGAAAGTTGAACTTTAAATTATTCCATCTGTCTCTTTCCATTGATTGAGTCTTCCTCATTAAGATAAATTTCGAGCTAGAGTATCATTATCTTTTGAGTTCTCCAGAAAGTATGCCATTCAGCTACCTAGGTTTCTTTCTTTTTCTTTCCTGATTTTTTTCTTTTCCTTTTTTTTTTTCTATATTGGCAGCTTCCAAGGAAGAATCACTATCCCGTTGTGTATGTTCCAAATTTCTTATTTGAGTTCTTCTGAAAATATATATATGGCTAGCTTAACACCTGACACCCACCTCATAGATGTACCCAAGCAAAGTCAGACATCTGCCATGTTGGCACAAGAAGGGTGTGTGACTTCTCTCAGACAGAAGAGAACCCAAACTCAGCTCTACCATAAACTAGCTGTGGGATCTTGGGGGAGTCATTTACCCTGATTCTCAGCTTCTTCATCTGTCAAAAGGGAGACACCAGTGAAGAGAACAGAATGGCTGAGTGAGCTTGCTTTTTGACTTCTGGCTGGTTCTGACTCACTTCTTCTGACAGATACCATGGCTCTGCTCAGTGGCTTATTTCTGTCCCTCTCCAACAACCAATGCTGATGTGATGTGGACACTCTTGGTAACTGGTAGATAGCAAGAGCTCACTGGACGTGAATTCATCCCCCCCTCCTTTCCCACATTCTCAGCCAAGCAGCTAGTGCTGCATGTTCATCAGATGCCCCTTGTTCTCCCCCTACCCTTCATTGCCAGGGATAAAATGAAGGGACAAAGCAGGAAGCACTCATGATGATAACATGTTGATGAGGATAACAAGGCCCAAATGGACCCTGTGAATAAGTAGAAGAGCAGAAGTTTCTGTTCAGTTGCCTCCCCCTACTCCCCATCCCTACAACCCTGAAGATCCATCTAGTTCCCTATTTGTGGGCTCAGTATCCTCCCCAGACCCACCCTCAGACCCTTCATTAAACTACAGTGTGGGTGAGTGAGGACCTTCCTTGTTCCACGTACGTTTCCACATGGATCAGAATCTCCAGTTAAAAATGGATTGCTCTCTAAGTACAAAATTTTAGGCATGAAGCTGTGAGAGAATATCCTCCATTTCAAAAGCCTTTTCTGGAGTTCTTGAAATAAGGCCATGTAATTACATGCCCACAGGGGTGAGCCAACCCCACAAGGCCTTCTTGAGTCACAAAAGGGCCAGCTATTTTCCTAGTGGAGATTGCCCAAGTCATGATCCACAGGAAAGGAATCCTATTAGATCCTCATCAGTTTGAACAAGAGGGGGCAGCAGAGAGCAGTTGGCCAGAGCCCCAGGAGCCAAGTAAGCATGGTTGGATAAAATGCTGCCTTGGAGAGAGGTTTGTGAGGAGGCAGGTTGGAAATGGGAGTGAGGTTGATGTCAAGAGAAGAAACAGTACGGGGAAGGAGGGGGAATAGGTTTAGGCTTCAACAGACGCCATTGTGGCTGGAACTAGAGAATAATGAAGGTATTTGAATCTCCAAAGAAAGTCTCTAGGGTGAAAGTGAAAGTCGCTCAGTCGTGTCCGACTCTGCAATCCCATGGAATTCTCCAGGCCAGAATACTGGAGTGGGTAGCCTTTCTCTTCTCCAGGGGCCCTTAACAACCCAGGGATTGAACCCAGGTGTCCCACATTGCAGGCGGATTCTTTACCAGCTGAGTCACAAGGGAAGCCCAAGAAGACTAGAGTGGGTAGCCTATCCCTTCTCTGACAGATCTTCCCAACCCTGGAATTGAACCAGGGTCTCCTGAATTGCAGGCGCATTCTTTACCAACTGAGCTATCAGGGAAACCCCAAATGAAAGTCTCTAGGGAGAAAGCAAAAGATTCTTCAAGAGATTAGAGCAGCCTTTCTCAACCCTTTGTAGGCTGAGAAATATGATGAACTCTAAAGGCCTTCTCTGGAGAAAAGTCAACATGGATTTTGTAATCAAACTCAAGAAGCGTTAAGCTTCCTGAACAAACCCATGCATGGACTGCGGTCCAAAATGAATATAGGTGCTCAGAGACAGTAAAAGCAAGGCCACCCAGTCACTTGGGTTCTTAATCCTCTCAGATGTGTAAGTCTGGGCTGCCCACTCAGTCAGGAAGGGGCCCAGGCCTGTCTTCAGAGGTACTCGCATTTCTATTAGTTCTAAACAATCCCAAAGCAGCCTTGGACTCGAGTTTATTAAGGATTCATATATAACATTTGAGGGTTTCTTTGCTACTCTCCACCTCCATCAGCTAACACGTTGAGATATTCCTAAGTGCCAAAGACTTTGTGTTTCTTACCTAAATATGGCCTCAAATCAATGAACTCTTCTCATCTTCACTTTACAGATGACAAAACTGATATGAAATCACTCACCCAGGTTCACACAGCCAGCCAGTCCTAGAGCTGGGATGGGCATCCATCTAGCACACTCTGAGCCTGAAGTCTGGGTCATTAACAATGCTGCTGACCAGACCCAGCTCAGTATTCAGAGCTTTTAGAAGAACATTTCAACATTCTTCTAGGAAGGAACCTTGTTCAGAAGGTTTGTTTTGAGTCTTTGTTTTTCTGATGGATAGTGAAGATCCCAGTCTCTGGGATCCTTGTCCAATAAGGATCCTTGTTAAGCAGGTGAGACACCCACCCAGGGAGGGTGGGGGGAAATGGGAAGCCCTATGATGCTCACTTTCTTGACACCCTCAGTTCATGTGCTGCTTCAAACATTGGACATCTTCCCATAACTGCACAGCTTTGCCTAGGCAAAAACATTCCTGCTCCAGAAATGCATATAGCCTGTGGAATTTTGTAGATGGAAGTTGTTTATTAATAATTCCTTTTTATTGTTATGTTCTCTTAGATTTTACTTGATAAAATATATCTGTTGAAAGAGAGAATATGTTTTATAAAAAAAAAAAAAGAGCATCCAACTGCACTGGCTGCTTCCTCCCCACTTGAGGACAGAGGTTTGGCTCGCTCCCGATTTTGAGAAAGGTAGTGGTGAGACATAGATTCCATGCCTGCTGGGATAGTTGGCCTATAAAAAAAAATCAGTTCCCTTAAATAGTTTTTTTTTTAAATGTCACATTTGTTAACTTACTTTGTGAACAACCGCATGGAACATGAAATAGATATGATCACAAAGAGCAGGCATTTTAGAGAATAATGAAGTCAGTGCATCATATAAATAACAGATTCCTGTGGGTTAATTTAATTTGTCTTTATAGAAAAATCGCAGCTACTTTCCATACTGTTCAATCTGCAGTCATCTTAGATGTATGGGGCTTTTCACCAGCTTTATAAATAAATTGGATCAAAGCCTCCTATGAGAAAATGAAAAATAATTAAAAATGATGTTTTTCTCAACTCCCCTGCAATGGCATGGCATTATGGCTGATAGCCATGAAAATATCCAATGTGCTGAGTTTTGCTCCATTTCCCATATTAAAAGCACGTTTGGAAAAGATGTTTATTTACTTCTTCCAGCTACCTGGATTAATGAGAGTGTCCAGCCAACCACTCTCTGCTATTTTAGCTCCGCTATTCTTTTTCCAGGAGGAAAAAAAATTTTAATTAACGTGATTTCTCCACATGCTTCTGAAGGGTATGGTGGGCTCACAGTGACACACTCTGCTCTGGCATGCAATATGCAATACAGGTAAAGCATTTATCCATAGAAGGAGGTTGCTTCTGCCAAACAACATAGTCCTCAAGAGGAAATGGAAGGTGAGCAAGAGAAATGGAAGAGAAGAGAAGAGGAGAAGAGATGATCATGAGGGATGCAGGAAAAAATTCTTGAGAGTGGAGGAAAGCCCTGGTATTGAACTTTGAATGGACTGAGCTGAAATGCAAAAGCAAATGAGTCATTAATTACCCAGAAGAGATGGAGTTTTCAACCAGAAGATGCTGAGTCATCTTAAAGGGGCAAGGTTTAGTAATTTGCTCCTCAGTGGAAATGCAGACTCATAAGCAGGTTGACTTCTGTTACAGAGACATAAAGAAAGTTACAATTCTGCACAGATGAGTTACATGAAATCATAAATCTGCTTGAAAGGCCTTACTCCCACAAAATTTCTGAGTGGTATCAAAATGCTTGCATGACCTTTGGGAGGTTCCTCTTAATCTATAGCTGCAGTCTAGGGAATTGTAGTTTCACAATGCATTATCAGCTATGACATGAAAGGAAGTGATCCATGGTCAAATAAAGGCAGGAAAAGCTGAGTTAAATAAAATAGAGACTTATAATGGCAAGGCTTCTTCAAGTGTTTAGTGCTAACTGGCATTGTACACACCTCCCATGGAGGGATATAGCACATTATAATTTCCCAAACATTCTTGTCCATGAGTGTGTTGTTCACAAATGCCTACTAATATCTCATTGATCTAGCATTCCCTTGAGGAAGTTTGGGAACTATGGCTTAATCATCTAAGGTGCTTCCTCAGGTAACTAGCCTAGGATACAGAAAAGATGGGAGTCCCTAAAGGATGGACGAAGGAATGCCAAACACAGACTTGCCTTTCTTCTTAAGTTTGTCCTGGACTGGTCATGGTAGGAACCCACTTCTTAGTTTCTCTGAAGGTGGTGGACCAACCTCTGGGCTGCACATAAATAAAATCTCCTTAGCTGGCCTAGCTATAAACACAGATTATGTTGGCTGTAGTCCAATACTTCTAGAATGAATTCAGAGGGCTAACAGCTGGGTCCTCCAAACTACCAGAAGACCCCAGCCTGATGGCTGAAGACTGAAGCCTGAGTTTGTCATAGTTTCAAGGCATTTCACCGATAATTGATGATTGGTGGGACTGGGGGAACGGGTAAAAACAGAGCCAGTGAAAACACTGGAAAGGATTCATCAGTTCTGCAGTAAAGAGACATGGTTGTTGTATATTTTATTTTTACCATAAGAATGATGGCCAGGTTCAAGAATTTCAAGAGTTCTAGGTGTTGGCTGAGAGATCAAAAGAAGAGTCTTGCCATTTCACACTTCCATGACCTTAAATCACCCACATATTATTTGGAAACTGACATTTACTCCAAAGCCCTTTGATTGTACCTTTCCATGAATGTAGAACATCATGCTTTCTTGGAGCAATTAAGTTTCTGCCAAAATGCCCAAAGATGGGAAGTTTGGTAATGGGAGTGTTAGGTTAGTGAAATGTAATCTTTCTGTCTTACTTCTGAAGCTCTCTGATGGTTCCCATGTAATTGTCTTTGACATTTAATTGAAAGCACCGTGTTTTTTACTAAGCAACCCATTTGAGCCCTTGATGGTCACTTAAGACCTACTTCACTGCCATCTGGCACTCTTCCAAAGCCAAGATTATGTAGTAAATGCAAGGTTCAGCTCCATCTGCTGCAGTCGTGTATTGATCTTGTGGTTCTTGAGGGAAATGGTATCTTATTCAGATTTTCAAGTTCTGTCTTATAATGAAGGTCCTTTGGCTTCCCATGGTTTCGTAGCTGTGAAATCAATTATGACTTCAGTAGCACTGACAACGTACTATATTTGTGTAAAGAAAATTGAAAAATTATTACCTGATGGATGAGAAATGGTTTTGACATTTACAAACAGAAAATGCTTCTCCATATCTCCTCTAAATGATGTCTGATGTTGACATTAGCATTTATGTAATTCATCCAGTTGTAGAAAGCATTGTGTGTTAATTCTTAATAGCAATAAAACCTATTACAATGAGGAATAATAGTCCTTCAAAAGGCTTCATTCCAGCCTCCTTCTTCTAGGCCCATCATATCAACTCCATAATAATTAATTTATTTTGCTGTAATTCTGATTCAGCAAAGGCATAATGCTGTGGAGGAAGACGTAATGAGGCACCTCAGGCTGAAGTGGATGGGGCAACAAACAGGTCTTAGTCCAGAGGTTTATATTCACTCAGAAAAGGTTTCTTGGGCATGATTTGAGATTGAAAGGCATAAGCTTTTAAAAGATTTTTGTAACGAGGGCCAACTTTTTGCTTAATTATCCAAAGGCAATTTTGATAAGGAGGTCAACAAAGTGTAGGGCTTAGATTTGGGGTAATCTTAACAGAAAATTCTAGTCTGCCTAGCTGTGATGAAACCAGAGGAAAATTTCATCATATCTCAGTACTCTGTTTCCACACAGTGATTAGCATTGGAAGGCTGAAAACAAAAGGGTTCAACATTTCTATAGGAGGAATTAAGTGGATATGTAAGTTACCGGCTAGGATTCTTGGACTCCTTAATCAATAGAAAGTGACTAGAGGCCAGACAAATTCAGGCAAGGTTTTATTGATGCCCTTGCTGCAATAGGAGGGAGTGAGAACAGGTTCCCTTGCTTCCTCACTCACCAAGGTGGGGCACCCTTGTTCCCACCTTGTTCCCATTATATGGGGTGAGGATTGAGGTGTGTCTAAGGATCAGGCCAGAAGGGTGGCTTAGGTGGTTTGCCCACATCTTTAGTGGTATTGTGTGCAGGGGGTATGTGGTATCCTGTCTTTTCTCCCAGTTCTTCAAAAGTGAAAATTAAGCTTTTTGGTCTCTGTATCTTTTTGTCCAGAATATGCCCCAGCGGCACATGCACACAGTTATTTTTAGCCCCATATAGTATCTTTGGATTTTGTTGCTTGAGGAGATGTTTGTCCAGGTGCAAGCATTCCAGCATTGCAGCAAAAGGTCCCAGGTCCCAGCCTGTCTGACTTAGGAGATATCTGTCCATGGAAGAGACCTGGGCAGCAGGATTATACCCACGAGGTAAATCAGAGAGAGGGGTGGTCCCTGCCCAGCGAGCTTGCCAGAGCGTGTCCACACCAGGAGAAGGCAGCAGCAGCTCCAGAGAGAGAGAGCTCTGGGGGTTGTTGCCAAAGTGCCATCTTTTGCTCTGGGTACTAGATTGACAAGGGTCACCTTGCCAAGCTGAGCATTTAGGTGACGGGAGTAGTACATGCAAAGGAAAAGAACTGTGGAAAAGCATCTTGTGGAAATACTAAAAGAAGTTCAGTACTAAAAGTAGCCCAAAGCGTATGGACCAAATAGGTCCCATTGGCAGCCTGGGACTGTATTTTAAAGAGCTTCCTATGCCACACAGACTTTGCACATGATTTTAGAGAAAGATACCGCTAGGGTAGAGGACAGTGTATTCATTGGGAAAGGTTGCCAGGATGTCCTCCTTCCTCTTCTCTCCCTGGGATCCCAATTCATTAATACAGATCAGCTCAAACGCCAGCACTGCACAATGTCTCTGAGACTCTCTGACCAATCGCACCACTACACACATACACACATCTACATACACCCCACAGAGAATACTTCCTCCTCAGTGCTCCCATTTCACCTCTTAATTGCTTTCATCCTGGCACCTAGCAGGATTTAGTGAATGAACTTATATATTATGTCTGCTTCTTCAACTAGAACATACCATCTGATCAAGAGCAGAAAATGTGGGGTGGTTTTTTTTCTTTTTCTGGTTGGTTGGTTTAAGCACCATCATTCCAGAGACTGGATGGACCCACTTCTCTTTGAATGCGGTTTCCTCAGGTTGATTTCTTTCTTTTTTTTAAATTTATTCATTTATTTTAATTGGAGGCTAATTACTTTAAAATATTGTGATGGTTTTTGCCATACATTGACATGAATCAGCCATAGGTACTAGAACCCTGTCCCAAGCCCTCGTCCCACCTCCCTCCCCATCTCATTCCTCTGGGTTGTCCCAGTACACCAGCTTTGAGTGCCCTGTTTTATGCATCAAACTTGGACTGGTCATCTATTTCACATATGGTAATGTATATGTTTCAATGCTATTTTCCCAAATCATCCCACCCTCACCTTCTTCCACAGAGTCCAAAAGTCTGTTCTTTACATCTGTGCCTCTTCTGCTGTCTCACATATAGGGTCATCATTACCATCTTTCTAAATTCCATATATATGCATTAATATATAGTATTGGTGTTTTTCTTTCTGACTTACTTTCATTCTGTATAATAGGTTCCAGTTTCATCCACCTCGTTAGAACTGACTCAAATATATTCTTTTTTATAGCTGAGTAATATTCCATTGTGTATATGTACCACTGCTTTCTTATCCATGCATCTGCTGATGGATATCTAGGTTGCTTCCATGTCCTGGCTATCATAAACAGTGCTGCAGTGAACATTGGGGTATACATTTCTCTTAATTCTGGTTTCCTCACTGTGTATGCCCAGCAGTGGGACTGCCGGGTAATATGGCAGTTCTATTTCCAGTTTTTGAAGGAATCTCCACACTGTTCTCCATAGTGGTTTTACTAGTTTGCATTCCCACCAATAGTATAAAAGGGTTGCCTTTTCTCCACACCCTCTGCAGAATGTATTGTTTGTAGACTTTTTGATAGCAGTCATTCTGACAGGCTTGAGATGGTACCTCATTGTGGTTTTGATTTGCATTTCTCTGATAAAGAGTGATGTTGAGCATCTTTTCATGTGTTTGTTAGCCATCTGTATGTCTTCTTTGGAGAAATGTCTGTTTAGTTCTTTGGCCCATTTTTGACTGAGTCATTTATTTTTCTGGTATTGAGCTGCACGAGGTGCTTATATATTTTGGAGATTAACTCTTTGCCAGGTGTTTTGTTTGCTGTTATTTTCTCCCATTCTGAAGACTGCCTTTTCACCTTGCTTATAGTTTCCTTCATTGTGCAAAAGCTTTTAAGTTTAATTAGATCCCATTTGTTTATTTTTGCTTTTATTTCCATTACTCTGGGAGGTAGGTCATAGAGGATCTTGCTATGATTTATGTCAGAGAGTGTTCTGCCTATGTTTTCCTCTAGGAGCTTTATAATTTTTGGTCTTACATTTAGATCTTTAATCCATTTTGAGTTTATTTTTCTGTATGGTGTTAGAAAGTGTTCTAGTTTCATTCTTCTACAGATGGTTGACCATTTTTCCCAGCACCACTTGTTAAAGATATATATATACATAAAAGATATATATATATATATAATACATATATATATATATAAAATATATATGTATATTTTTGCCTCCTTTGTCAAAGATAAGGCATCCGTAGGTGCGTGAATTCATCTCTGGGCTTTCTATTTTGTTCTATTGATCTATATTTATGTCTTTGTGCCAGTACCATACTGTCTTGATGACTGCAGCTTTGTAGTATAGTCTGAAGTCAGACAGGTTGATTTCTCCAGCTCCATTCTTCTTTTTCAAGATTGCTTTGGCTGTTCGAGGTTTTTTGTGTTTCCATGCAAATTGTGAAATTATTTGTTCTAGTTCTGTAAAAACTACCATTGGTAGCTTGATAGGGATTGCATTGAATATATAGATTGCTTTGGGTAGTGTACTCATTTTCACTATATTGCTTCTTGGCCTTTTGGCTAAGATCAAGTGTAGTATCTGTCTTCAGGCTGACTTCTGTTTGCCCCAGCAGGAGAAAACTTCTCTGAGCCCCTGTCTCTGGCGGGAATCCTCTGAAGGACAGCCTGAGGCAAGGATCTGGTGTCCCCTGATAGACTGGGAGGGTATGGGAGGGAAGGCAGGAAGTCACAGGGTTGGGGTCTCAGGGCAGGTCCACCAAGGAGGGTGGCTCAGTTACCTCTCATTGGGCACTCCTGAGAGCTGGACTCTCCCTGGCAGAGAGGTGGGCAGGGGGTGGTAAGGGACATAAAATCCATGCATTTTTGGATCTCTGGGTGTGCATTTACAGAGATGGATGGAAGGGGAACATAAAATGGGTGGGACGAGGTTACTGTCTGCTGAAGTTCTCTCTGCAGGTGCCACAGAAAATGTTTTATCCATCTCTGTACCAGGTGTGGCACATAGTAGGAATTCAATATACGTTTGTTGGATGGAAAAAATTGCTATTCTATTTTCCACGGACAACACAGCAAGCTGAGTCTGATTCTGCTCCTGTAAAGGGGTGGTGTTAAGATTTTCCTCCTTACTGCTTTCAGAGAGTATCAGACACACTGCTTCCCACCATTGATTTCTATTCAGCTGAGATTTGTGCAAAGCCAGTGAAGGAGGAGCTACGTTTATTATTTGTTTGCAACACATTCCAGTGAATGCTTTGGTATTCAAAATCCACTGTACTT
Source organism: Antilocapra americana (assembly GCA_007570785.1). NCBI lineage: Eukaryota > Metazoa > Chordata > Mammalia > Artiodactyla > Antilocapridae > Antilocapra > Antilocapra americana. Next base: position 1,692,605 of record ML663443.1, on the reverse strand, counting down.
TTGCCTCATTTATTTCTAAAAGGGAAGTCAGGATATATTCTTTGCCCTTTAAGTAATGGACATGGAAGTCAACAAAAATACATTTTAAAACACATGCATTCACTTTTCATTTGCCCAAGTTCAAAATTAGATGTTTCTCCTCCATTATCTCATAAAAGCATGTGATTTATGAAAGAAACTGAAGCGAGTGTCATTAAAACTGATTACCCTAAGTGAATGGTGATGTATTTGTGGGTATGCAATGTGATTATGATGTTAGTGAGAGTAATCTAATGATAAGTGGGATAATGTGATTTTGTGGTGTTGATAAAAGACTAAAAACAGAAGCCCTTGGTGAAATCGCACCTCTGATCTGAAACAAGCCTCAAATGATGACCAAGAGGATATTTGTTTTGACTCCACCCATGGACCTAGTGCCCAGGAAGACAGTGCCCTCAGACTGCCCCAGCTGCTGCAAGTCCAGTCTCCTGCAGATCTTGAACTGGGATAGAGAAGGGAGCACACAGCAGGAAGGGGAAAGAATTTTCTCTGAGAGAGGCTCTCTCCACAGATGCTCCCAGTCCCACCAGGAGTCACCACCTGCTCCTTATTTGGTGCCTGGCACCCTCCATCCCTCTGCAACCCCTTTGCTCTGGGTCTCACTGCATCAATGGTCCTCCTCCTCCTCCTTGTGCATCATCACTTTCTCACTCAGCCGTGGATCCTCCACCTCTCAGCATTTCTCAGCTTTGAAAATGACACCATCCTTCCTCCCTCACATCCCCCACCAAATGGGTAGGACATGCACCCTGACCTTATTCCCTCTTCTGCCTTTCTGCCCCCTGCCTCCTAACTCCTCTGAATGTGGATCTGATCCTTCCTTGCCTCAATATCTTGTCTCTTGGATTCATTGGTCTATTATTGTGTGGCGAGTAGAGCAAGCTTGGACTCGGTAACAGTTGCACCTCCACATTTCAGTTTTGACTGTTAAGCAGTTACCTGATTCACCTTCAAATTGGGAGAAACAAAGAGCTATATTCCTCTTTTCTGGAAACTCAGCTGTGTGACCTTGAGCAAGTCCATTTAGCCTTTCTTGGCCTCAGTCCCCCAGCTGCACAAGTTGGGGTTTGTCAGTAGTTGACAAGGGCTGGTCTGTGGATCTGTCATATCAGAATCAGCTAGAAAGTTTGTTGCAGTGCTGATTTGCAGATCCCGCCAAACTTATGAATATCTGGGCAGTTGGACCTGAGGCTCTGTATTTTCACACACACACACAGTTAACACGGGTGATGTGGGTGCACAGCAGGCTCTGGGGCACATGGGGTTAAACAAGCTGCATGCTTGCATGGGTTTGCTTGGTAGTTGGAACAGGAAAAAGGAGGCCAAAATGGTGGTGGCTAAAAGACAAAGAAAGAGAAAAGCCTGCAAAAACAGAACAAAAGAAAATCCATGGACTGGAGTGAGAACCTCAGGTGAAACAAAGAGGCCCCCTTCTTGGCCAGCCCAAGTTGCATAGGGCAGGCTCAAGGAGGGGAGGAGACAAACATATAAGAAGAGGAAGCCAAGACGAATTGAGGCCTCTCCTTTGGGGCTGATCTGCTCTCATGCCTCAAGGGTGTACTCTCCTTTCCTTGCCAAATAAAACTGAGCTGTAACCGAGCTGTAACACCGGTCTGCCATTTCAAATCTTTGCTGGGGCAAGACAGAACTGAGGAAATTACAGACTCTTCTGACATATCCAGAGGCAAAAAGGCTTTAGGAAGTAACATTTAACAGGTCAAGGAAAGGGATCAGCCTCCTTGTGGGATCAGGTCTGGTGCTTCCTGGGACTCACAAAGCTATCTTGTTAAGAGACAGCTCCCCATTGCCAAAGCTCCTATTGCATTCTACCTATGCATTCGGTGGGTAATGCATATTTAACCTACATAGTCAGAGTTCTGGTTTTCTGTACATTCTTTTCAAATCAATTTGGGGGAAATTACCTAAAGACACAGAAGAACTGTACAAAATGATCTTCACGACCCAGAAAATCACGATGGTGTGATCACCCACCTAGAGCCAGACATCCTGGAATGCAAAGTCAAGTGGGCCTTTGGAAGCATCACTACAAACAAAGCTAGTGGAAGTGATGGAATTCCAGTTGAGCTATTTCAAATACTAAAAGATGACGCTGTGGAAGTGCTGCACTCAATATGCCAGCAAATTTGGAAAACTCAGGAGTGGCCACAGGACTGAAAAAGGTCAGTTTTCATTCCTATCCCAAAGAAAGGCAATGCCAAAGAATGCTCAAACTACTGCACAATTGAAACTCATCTCACACGCTAGTAAAGTAATGTTCAAAATTTTCTAAGCCAGGCTTCAGCAATACATGAACCATGAACCTCCAGATGTTCAGGCTGGTTTTAGAAAAGGCATAGAAGCCAGAGATCAAATTTCCAACATCCACTGGATCATCAAAATAGCAAGAGAGTCCCAGAAAAACATCTATTTCTGCTTTATTGACTATGCCAAAACCTTTGACTGTGTGGATCACAACAAACTGTGGAAACTTCTGAAAGAGATAGGAATACCAGACCACCTGACCTGCCTCTGGAGAAATCTGTATGCAGGTGGGGAAGCAACAGTTAGAACTGGACATGGAACAACAGAGTGGTTCCAAATCGGGAAAGGAGTACGTCAAGGCTGTATATTGTCACCCTACTTATTTAACATATATGCAGAGTACATCATGAGAAACGCTGGACTGGATGAAGCCCAAGCTGGAACCAGGATTACCAGGAGAAATATCAATAACATCAGATATGCAGATGACACCACCCTTATGGCAGAAAGCGAAGAAGAACTAAAGCGCCTCTTGATGAAAGTGAAAGAGGAGAGTGAAAAAGTTGGATTAAAGGTCAACATTCAGAAAATGAAGATCATGGCATCCGGTCTCATCACTTCATGGCAAATAGATGGGGAAACAGTGGAAAAAGTGACAGACTTTATTTTGGGGGGCTCCAAAATCACTGTAGATGGTGATTGCAGCCATGCAATAAAAAGACACTTAATCCTTGGAGGGAAAGTTATGACCAACTTAGATAGCATATTAAAAAGCAGAGATATTGCTTTGCCAACAAAGGGGTGTCTAATCAAGGCTATGGTTTTTCCAGTAGTCATGTATGGATGTGAGAGTTGGACTATGAAAAAAGCTGAGTGCCAAAAATTGATGCTTTTGAAGTGTGATATTGGAGAAGACTCTTGAGAATCCTTTGGACTGCAAGGAGATCCAACCAGTCCATCCTAAAGGAAATCAGTCCTGAATATTCATTGGAAGGACTTATATTGAAGCTGAAACCCCAATACTTTGGCCACCTGATGCAAAGAGCTGACTCATCTGAAAAGACCCTGATGCTGGGAAAGATTGAAGGCAAGAGAAGAACGGGATGACAGAGGATGAGATGGTTGGATGGCATCACTGACTCAATGGACATGAGTTTGAGAAAACTCTGGGAGTTGGTGATGGACAGGGAGGCCTGGTGTGCTGCAGTCCATGGGGTCACAAAGAGTTGGACATGAGTGAGCAACTGAACTAAACTGAACTGAATTTAAAGACAGAGGCTTCCCTCATAACTCAGACAGTAAAGAACCAGCATGCTAATGCAGGACATGCAAGAGATGATGGTTCAATCCCCGGGTTGGGAAGATGCCCTGGAAAAGAGAAATGCAACCCACTCTAGTATTCCTGCCTAGAGAATCCATGGACAGAGGAGCCTGGAAGGTTACAGTCCATGGGGCCTCAGAAATTCGGACATGACTAAGTGAGTAACACACACAGACACAGACACAGACACACACACACACACACACACACACACACACACACACACGCACACACACACACACAGAGCTAAAGACAAGATAGAGAAAAGTTTTACAAAAACACTGGAATTTTTGTAAATGACAACTTGTTGCTACATTGTGTCCAACTCTTTTGTGACCCAATAGACTGTAGCCTGCCAGGGTCCCCTGTCCAAGGGGTTTCCCAAGCAAGAACACTGGAGTGGGTTGTGTTTCCTTCTCTAGAGTTTATTCCAGACCCAGAGATCAAACCCATGTCTCCAGTTTGGAAGATGGATTCTTTACCACTGAGCTAACTGGGATTAAGTGACAACTTAGATAGTTATATTTGAAGCTTCTGTGTTGATTACTTTTCATTCCTTACTTGGGAGTGCAGAAAAAAGAAAATGAACTCATTTTACATTATACTGTAAGTTAATCTACTTATTTCACCTGTACTCTGCCTTTTAACAAATCCTCTTAAATGTATTCTGATAGTCAAATATGATAAGGATATATTTGTAAGTGGATTTTGTCTGTGATTGCTGCAAATTTCTCCATTTTAGTTCATAGAACCTCAGAGCTGAAAAAAGCTCAGCAATCATATAATCAAAATAGATTATAGATCAAATAATTTTATTAAATGGGGGAACTGAAAAATTCAGAATGCAGACAAAGGGCAATGACACGTTCGTTTTGACTGTACTAATAATTAGTGAATTCACATCACAGCCTTTTGAGGCTCCGTTATTTCTGTATTCTGCAGATGAAGAAACTGAGGCTCCAATGTGCAAAGCCTTCTGGTAAGTGAAAGAGGAATTCAACCCAGGTCTGGCGCCTTAATACCCTGATCCGGAGATGTTCATGGCAGTCTTATTTGTAATAAGAATGGATCGAAAACAGTAAACTGTGCAGTAATTAAAATGGACAGACATTTTATCTTTCAGATGAGAGAATAAATTGATACAACCATTCATGAAAGCAATTAACAATATGAATAGAGTATTTTTGTAAAGTTTATACTCTTTGAACAGCAATTCATTGACTAGGACCTTATCCTAAGGCATTAATCAAAAAAATTGAAATGGCTATTTGAAGAAATACTTATTGAGATAGCATCTAAAAATTATTTTTAACTGGAAAGACACTAAAGATTCACAATTAGATAATGAGCTTAATAAATCAACAGTTCTTTATGTGCTATATTGTCACACAAGCATTTTAAATGATGTTTTAATGACATATGAAACTGTTTATAATATTTTAAGTGAAAAAAAGCATGATCAAATTATTGCATGCACATTGTGATCCCAGTTTTTTTAAAGAAAAGTATGTGGGTATGTTTTAAAAAAAGCAAGACTTAAAGGAAATAAATCCAAATATTTAAATGTCTTAAAAGTGAACAATAAAGCATTAAAATGGTTCTCTCTACATGGTGAAATTAGAGCTCATTCTTTATTATCTTCTTTGTGCCTTTCTGAATTTTGAATTCTCTTTAGTGAGGAACGAACTACTTTTATAAGCAGAAAGAATACAATGATAGTATTTAAAGAAAAAATTCAGATTACAAAAATAAATACCATAGAGAACACTATGATACATTGAGTACAAATATAGAAAACTGTGTATACAGTAGAGTGCATGAAAAAATATACATAAATAATTATAACTGCAAAAAAGGACTGTACGAACAAACTGTGTGCATGTGTTAGTCACTCAGTCATGTCCAACTGTTTTGCAACTGCATGGACTGTAGCCCACCAGTCTCCTCAGTCCATGAAATTCTCCAGGCAAGAATACTGGAGTGGGCTGCCTTTCCCTTCTCCGTTGGATTTTACTGACCCAGGGATGGAACCCAGGTGTCTTGCACTGCAGGCAGATTCTTTACAGTCTGAGCCACTGGGGAAGCCCATAGGAACATACTACAAAATACTAAAAGTTTAGGGGTTTAGATGGCAAAAAATAAAGTGAATTTCTTCTATCCCCTTTTATTTTCTACAGTCTCATTAATTAACATGATTTTTTAAAATTTTCTTTACATTATCGTGTTGGTTTTGCCAAAACTCTTCCACTCCACCCCCAAAGTCCCATGACTATGTAGTTGTTATGTAGGTAAGAGCCCACGAGCTGTATAAACACATGCTGTCAAATCTCGACTCTGAAATTGTGAGCCGTGTGTGTCTCTAGGCCATTACCTTAACTTCTCTGTGAAATAACATAGCACCTAGCTCTTCAGATTACCAGGAGTGTGAAAGAAGATGATGGATACTAATTGCTTATCATAGAGCCTATCAGAGTCACTAAAAGGGTTTTCTGGCCATTGAAGAAGGTAATGTGATGAGTTTCTGGTTTTCACTAGTGTGTCTTCAGTTTCATTCTTGGTCTTACTTCACCAGGCCTCAGAAAGGTGGGGGTAAAGTTGATAGGTCTTCTAGACCCTGTGTGCAGCATGAGGAAAATACTCAACAGTGTGAATGAGAGGAGCCTGAAGGAAATGTGTTTTTCCCCATCCTGCTGATGATCTGATCTATACTGGAGGTCTCTGTAGTTGGTAGCTCTCCTGCCAGTGAATTCTCACTTTGGCTCAACCTCCAGTTATCATACTTGAACTCTAAGATGTGTTTGTTTTTTTTATCAATGTCTGCCCCTCTTCTGTGTAAACATGTCTTTAAGGAATACTGAGGGGTACGCAGGCAGGTTGTGGAGTGGCACACCCTGACACACAACAGGGACGCACTCCAGTATCTTCCTGTCAGTCCTCCCTGCTCCTGTAGGTCCATCATTAAATTCAGTCCTTCAGGTCAATTTCACAGTTTCCTAAACTGGAGTATTCTTACACTCAATCACATGTCAATATCATTAATTTTGTAGGGACTTCCTCTGATCTTCCTTTATGGTTCAGCTGGTAAAGAATCTGCCTGCAGAGGGTGGGATGATATGGGAGAACAGCATTGTAACATGTAAATTATCATATGTGAAATGAATCACTAGCCCAGGTTTGATGCTAGATACAGGGTGCTCAGGGCTGGTGCACGGGGATGACCTAGAGGGATGGAATCGGGAGGGAGGTGGGAAGAGGGTTCTGGAAGTGGAACACATGTATACCCATGGCAGATTCATGTCAATGTATGACAAAACCAGCACAATATTATAAAGAAAAAAAACTTTCTTGAATTTGTTACAATAAAAAAAGAAAAAGAAAGACAATAAGTGATAGATGGTAGAAAATAAAAATATATAAATGAATAAAAGTGCAAAAAAAAAAAAAAAAAAAGAATCTGCCTGCAATGTGGAAAGACCTGGGTTCAATCCCTGGGTCGGGAAGATCCCCTGGAGAAAGAAATGGCAACCCGCTCCAGTACTCTTTCCTGGAGAATTCCATGGACAAAGGAGCAGGACAGGTTGCAATCCTTGGAATCGCAAAGATTCAGACACGACTGTGTGACTAACTTTCACTTTCTTTCACTTGCCTCTAATCAAATACCTTGGAAGAAGGTCTCGGTTAAAGTGAATTTTGAAGACAAAAGATAATTTCTAAATTATTGATACTTGGCCCTGGAGGCTCAGATGGTAAAGAATCTGCCTATCATGCAGGAGACCTGGCTTCGATCCCTGGGTTAGGAAGATCCACTGGAGGAGGGCATGGCAACCAACTCCAGTACTCTTGCCTGGAGAATTCCCCATGAACAGAGGAGCCTGGCAGACTACAGTCCAGGGGTCACAAACAGTCGGACACGACTGAGGACTGAGGACTGAGAGAGTGAGAAGGCTGAGTGTAGCCTAAGTATAGAGTCAAAGGGAGGGAGGGAGGTGAGGCACTCACGGAGAGTGCCCAGCTTGGTGGTGGTGTAGAGCGGCAGACCCTGGCATTCATTACCTTTATTTGTAAAATTGCCCAGAGGACCAGGCCTTCTCTACCTTCTGAAACCTTCATCTCATTTTTTAAAAAAATTTTATTTTTATTTATTTATTTTTTTATTGTAACAAATTCAATAAAGACTTTTTACTTTACAATACTGTGTTGGTTTTGCCGTACACTGACATGAATCCACCATGGGTGTACATGTGTTCCCCTTCCAGAACTCATTTTTAAAATCAGCATAAACTAGTGGTTCAGGGCATGGGGCCTGGGTAAGACACATAGATTCCCAGTCAGAATTCACATCTTACCTGTAAATATTACTTAAGATGATGATATCTTCTACCAACAGGGCATGTAATGAATACTACGTGAGATGCTACAAAGAGTGAGTGACACAGAACTTGGCACCAAAAATAAATAAAATAAAGCCCTCAATAAATGAGAACAATTATTACTCTACTCCGTGAGATCACTCATATTCCTAAAGACTTCTCCAGTTTCAAATTTCCTTGCTTTCATGGAAAACAAAGACACAGACTTCTCCTTGATGTGTGGCAGTTAACCGTATATAGAAACATAATAGCAGCAATTCCCTCCTTGATGTGCGCCAGGCTTTCTCAGGCCAGGGTTACCTTAACTCACAAAACTGTCAGAGTGAGGCCAAGGGCAGACACCAAATGCTTGGGTAGCTTCCTCCCACCTCCGGCCAACACTCCCTCATCACTGGCATCCAGCAGATATGGGCAGTGCAAGCTGCATGTGAATGGGACAAAATTCATTACCGGACTTGCACTATAAGCTCTGCAGCTTAAGAAGGTGTTCTGAAATGGAATCAGGTTAATAGCAATACCCCAAATGTCACCAGCCATCTGCTCTCCTAACCCCTCAGTCCCTTACAAAATTCCCCTTCAGAACAACATTTCAGAGGCTTTCTGAGGAGAGGGGCACACATTAAGGGGATGCTACACTAACGGGTGGCCCACTCCTTAACATAGATCGGGTAATAAATAATAAGGAGATAAGTTCCAGCTGCTCTGAAAGACCAGGGGACGCTCTGCTTGGGGCCTCTAGACTAAATAGCAGGAATGGAGTTGCTGACACCTGCAACTCCAAATCATCAGGAAATCCTAGGAGTGACCCATGCCCACCTACCCAGCAGGCATAGCTGCAGCCAAGACAGACCGGCACAGTCTTGCTCCCCTCTCCCGTGGGGAAAGAGTTTCCTGACCACAGTGATAAAGCTATTTGATGAATGTTGAAATCATGGTAAACTGTACAGAGGACATGCAATTTTAGTTAACAGGACATTTTATACAAGCAGTAGAAAGAGTATTAAATTTTAGGAATAAACAATGCCCCAAACAACCTCTTACTAACTAACCTCTTTGAATTCTGTATCCTCGCTACGACTTTATAAGACCAGGTAGTGTGGTGTAATGATAAACACTCCAAACTCTAGGGACCAGAGTTCAACTTCAGTCTGAACCAGGGGTGAACCTCGCACCCCTTGCTTCCAGTCCATGCTCTCCTGACTTCTGGGCTGGTAATCTCCAGGGCTCTGGGAGTCTGCCTTTCCTCTAGCAAGGGTAGAAGATGTCCCTTCCACCCCAACAATGCCCAAATATTTTTGTGGCCTTCAAGAAGTGGCCAAAGGGACCACTTCTCATAGGAAGGTATTAGTTTATCTACTAACGTTTTTATCTTCATAAAGGAGATAACTTCAATCCTGACCTGGAGAGTCCACACCTTGCCAGCAAATCTCTCAATGCATTAGGTTCTATAACTCAGAGCTCTGCCTTGAAACATTGGATAATGTACTTGGCAGACCACAAGCTTTTTTAATCACGATTATAGTCATTGTGAATAATAAAAATCTACAAGTGGGAACTTACAACAACAACAAATCACAGGGAAAACATAAGCATTTTATAAAATACACACACACAAAAGCAGAAAACCGCTTCACAGGCACAGAAACAAGGAGAGCTCAGGAGAAATGAACAATAAGTCTTCTAAATAGTGTTCTCTGTAATAAAAGAGCGTTAATGAGATTTAGCAGGCTATCATTCAGTCTTGTGGACTAGTCCCAAATTCCAAATTTGATAGGACAAATGTTGAGATTGGTTCATCGAGGGAAAGCTGACAAATAATCAAATTAAGGCAGCTATGTCCAGGGACTTAGTGACACAGAAAATGAAGTTTGCAGGAAGTTATCACAAAAATTGTCCTGCTGGGGAGACCAATCAGTCTGAGACACTCCTTGCGCTGTGTGGGATACAAATACAGTATATACATACTCTGATATCTCCCCATACTTAAGATTCCAAGATTGTCTGCATAAGTACAAGTGCACACCTTATAAGCAATGAAAACAACCCCATGCTCAAACCAAGTCCAAATCCAAAGGCACAGTACCCCAATGGCTGATTTCATGGGACCTCTTTGTGTTGAAGTTGTCAGGGTGAAGTTCATGACTTCTGCAGAGCTGCCGTGATTCTTTGAGATTCAGAAATCTACAGACTTAAGGTTAACCTTAAATACCACCAAGGCAAAATACAACATACAAATTAAAGAATCAAGGCCAAATAATTATACAGAAGCTGTAGATGGCATTTCCCATTTCCTCTAGTAGAAATGTTCTTCCCCTCGAGTTCTATAATCTACAAACATCTGGGGTAATCACTCATCTGGAATCATGCGAGATTTCATTTTTACCTCTAACTCCAGGTTCCCAAAACCATCTATTCTGGGTCCTAGGGGAGAAAAGCACAATCTGGTTCCTGTCTAAAAGCCTGCTTCCCAGTTAAAACTGTATTCTACATCCTTGGAGCTTGGCACCCTGACTTCACAACCTGTAGTCCCCAAGCTGATAATAGAACAGAGTCTACAATGGGCCTTTCCATCATCCTGTAAAGCTGCTGTGTCTGACTGATGGGAGAGACTGAGAAAAATCAGTGAATTTATGGGTTTCAGGCCACTTCTATTCTTTGGTCAAGTTTATTGAAGCACTATAGGTTTTATCAACATTTGAAGTTGAATAAGAAGCAGCAAGTTGACAAGAAATTAAGATGAATATGAAGGAAGAAGCAACAGAAGCTCAAAAATACAACCCAAATTCAAACTATTACGTGGCCTGCCAGGTAGCAGTCAATAATTTCTATACTGTGATATTGGAGTTAGCACAGTGGGTTGAGAAGGCAAACCCAAATCCAAAGGCTTCAAAGGTGACTATTCAACTTGCCATTACAGGTCACATGCATGTGTATAGGTCACAAAAAAGAAAAGCAATTAGATTTCATACACATCAATCATGCTACAGTTGACTAAGGGCTTAGTGATGTTTGAATTAGTTCATAAGGCAATAAAATGCACAAATACAACAAATCCTTCTAGTAATCTCACCCATGAGTTTACCAAAGTCATCTCATCAGCCAACTCAGGTCTTGAGGTAAAATTGAAGTAGTTCATGAATTGATAAGAGTGCATGGAAATAAACAAATAACAAATCAGAATCATGGGGGATCTCACTTATAATTTCTTTCTAACTACTGACACAAGCAAAACTCAACATTCAAAAAACTAAGATCATGGCATCTGGTCCTATCACTTCATGGCAAATAGATGGGGGGAAACAATGGAAACAGTGACAGAATTTATTTTCTTGGGTTCCAAACTCACTGCAGCCATGAAATTAAAAGACACTTTCTCCTTGGAAGAAAAGGTATGACAAAGCTAGACAGCATATTAAAAAGCAGAGATATTACTTTGCTGACAAAGGTCCACATAGTCAAAGCTATGGTTTTTCCAGTAGTCATGTACGGATGTGAGAGTTGGACCATAAAGAAAGCTGAGTGCCGAAGAACTGATGTTTTTGAACTGTGATGTTGGAGACTTGAGAATCCCTTGGACAGCAGATCAAACCAGTCAAACCTAAAGGAAATCAGTCCTGAATATTCAGTGGAAGGACTGATGCTGAAGCTGAAGCTCCAATACTTTGGCCACCTGATGCAAAAAGCTGACTCACTGGAAAAGATCCCGATGCTGGAAAGACTGAGAGCAGGAAAAGGGAATGACAGAGGATGAGATGGTTGGATGGCATCACTGACTCGATGGACATGAGTTTGAGCAAGCTCCAGGAGTTGGTGATGGACAGGGAAGCCTGGCATGCTGCAGTCCATGGGGTCACAAAGAGTTGGACATGACTGAGCGACTGAACTGACTGATGAGCACCTTGAATTGGCTTAGGAATGTAGAGATATCCAGGTTTTCCCCACTGGTACCCCAAATGCACAGGTGGCCCTACAGAGAAGAAAACTGCCTCCTCTAAGAAGGGTCATCAAAGCAGAAAACCAACACACAGCACCGTAACAGTCACACTGCCCACTTTAGATGCAGGACCTGTTTTTGCATTTAAGAGGCAAAAGATCTCCCCTGGCTTCTACTTGACCTTCTTAACATGGTAGTGTTTGTTCATGGATCAGAAAGTCAGGGTAAATCTTAATGCTTCATATGCAGCCACTTTTTTGTTTCTATTATGTTTTAGACTGTATCAGTGAACAATAGAGTACAACAGATATGAAAAAGATTTGGAGGAACTTCAAACTCCCTCCAGGTAAGTGATTCTAAATGTGCTTTGGGTCTTGTATTTCGTGACAACCAGATATTTGTGAAAAGAACTTGAACCCAGAAAACTACAAATACAAACAACTGCATATATTGTATAAAACTCCAGAATAAAAGCCCAAGGTCTAGAGATTTCTATATCCTTCAATACCATAAATTCTAGGAACTGTGTGTAATGTCCTCACCCTTGCCAAAAAAAAGAGAGAAAGAAATAAAACACAAAAAATAAGTGACTATTTTTTAACCTCTTTCAATAAGGTTGTATGCATGTTGTCCAAATTCTTTGCATGGATTAAATATTGTATACCAACTTTCCAAATTTTGCATTCCATATTCCTGCAAACTCTCACCACAGAGAAGAAGAAAATCTTCCTAGTTGCTGATAAAAAGTAAAGCCCTCGGTCTAAATCAAACTGACCAATATAAATTTTTTTACATATAAATTGAGATCATCAAAAACACATATGCACAATTTAAGAAATGTGGGCTTCCCTGGTGGTGCTAGTGGTAAAGAACCTGCCTGCCAATGGAGGAGATGTGGGTTCAATCCCTGAGCCAGGAAGATCTCCTGGAGGAAGGCATGGCAGCCCACTAAAGTATTTTTGCCTGGAGAATCCCATGGACAGAGGTGTCTGGTGGGCTATGGTCCATAGGATCACACAGAATCGGACATGACTGAAGTGACTTAGCATACACACACCTTTGAACAGTTTATGCCTTGCATTTCATACTCCCTCCCACAAAAGATTTTTTACTTAGACTAGATCGTAAAACCTTCAGTTGAGGCCTTCCCTGGTGGCCCAGGGTTAAAACTCTGCCCTTCCAATGCAAGGGATGTGGATTTGATCCTTGGTTGGGGAACTAAGATCACACTTGCCATGTGGTGCAGGCAAAAAAAGAAAGACAACTTCAGTCCAGTTAAAAAGAAAGTGAACTATTGTATAGCTCTTGTTCAATATTTTAAAATTTTCTTTAAATTTGGAGGGTTTTTTTATACCTTTAAATATTAAGGATCTTCAATATAGCCAAATTGATGTCCAAATATACTAATCTGATTTGACAATGTTTAATAAAGTCATGTTATCCCAAAATGAAGAAAGCTGAAAGTAAAAGTTTCAGATTATTCTCTACACATTTATTGGCTTTTTATTAAAATGGAATCAGACTATGCTAGCTGTTCTACAACTTCCTGTCTTCATTTGATATTTTGTAAACACTTTTCAGGAACTTTAGATGCAGATTTGTCTCAATCTTAACTGCAAAATACTTTTCCATTTTCTGGCCATACTGAAAGTTATTTAAGCATACCTATTAAAAGGTGGCTGAATGCAGCTAGAGATCGAGAAGTGCCAATGTCTACTCTTCATAATCCAACAAGTTTGTTATTTCAGAAGCTAAGTCATTTCTGATGTTGAAGGCAATCAAAGCATTTTTTTTTTTTTTTTGGTTTCTTTTTTTTTTTTTTTTTTCATTTTTTTTTTTTTTTTTAATTATTGTTTTAGCCATACATTGTTATGATATCACCATGGGTTTACATATGCTTCCCCTCCGGGTCCCCCCTCCCTCCTCCCTCCCCCCCGGGAAATCTCGCTGCACCAGTCCCGAGCATCAATCCTGGGCTGGCGATTGATTAGACACATGACAATTAACATGCTTCAATGCCCTTCTCCCATATCATCCCACCCTTACCCTCATCCACAAAGTCCACAAGTCTATTCTATACATCTGCGTTCCTTTTGTTGTCTCCCATGTTGGGTTCTCATTACTGTCTTTCTAAATTCCATATATATGTGTTAATATACTGTATTGTTGTTTTTGCTTCTGGCTTACTTCACTCTGGATAATGGGCTCCAGTTTCGTCCATCTGAGTAGAATTGCTTCAAATGAATTTTTTTTTAATGCTGAGTAATATTCCATTGTGTATATATACCACAGCTTTCTTATCCATTCGTCAGTTGATGGGCATCTAGGTTGCTTCCATGTCCTGGCTATTGTAAACAATGCAGCGATGAACATTGGGGTGCACGTGGCTCTTTCAATTCTGGTTTCCTCGGTGTATATGCCCAGCAGTGGGATTGCCGGGTCATATGGCAGGTCTATTTGCAGCTTTTTAAGGAACCTCCACACTGTTTTCCATAGTGGCTGTACTAGTTTGCATTCCCACCAACAGTGTAAGAGGGTTCCCTTTTCTCCACATCCTCTCCAGCATTTATTGCTTGTAGACTTTTGGATGGCAGCCATTCTGACTGGTGTAAAGTGGTACCTCATTGTGGTTTTGATTTGCATTTCTCTGATAATGAGTGATGTTGAGCATCTTTTCATGTGTTTGTTAGCCATTTTTATATCTTCTTTGGAGAAATGTCTGTTAAGTTCTTTGGCCCACTTTTTAATTGGGTTGTTTATTTTTCTAGAATGGAGCTGCAGGAGTTGTTTGTAAATTTTTGAGATTAATTGTTTGTCTGTTGCTTCATTGGCTATTATTTTCTCCCATTCTGAAGGCTGTCTTTTCACCTTGCTTATAGTTTCCTTTGTTGTGCAAAAGCTTTTAATTTTAATTAGGTCCCATTTGTTTATTCGTGTTTTTATTTCCAATATTCTGGGAGGTGGGTCATGGAGTATCCCGCTTTGGATTATAGCAGAGAGTGTTTTGCCTATGTTATCCTCTAGGAGTTTTATAGTTTCTGGTCTTATGCTTAGATCTTTGATCCATTTTGAGTTTATCTTTGTGTATGGTGTTAGAAAGTGATCTAGTTTCATTCTTTTACAAGTGGCTGTCCAGTTTTCCCAGCACCACTTGTTAAAGAGGTTGTCTTTTCTCCATTGTATATTCTTGCCTCCTTTGTCAAAGATAAGGTGTCCATAGATGCGTGGATTTATCTCTGGGCTTTCTATT
>ML663443.1:1616129-1672429 GCA_007570785.1 Antilocapra americana | reverse complement strand
CCCAGACTCAAAGGATTATGATTTGACTGAGTTGGTTGATTCCAGTCTGGTCTAGATTGATATCACTGGGAATGAATGAAGAGGAAGAGACAGAGGACTGGTTGAATATGTGCTGGTTGAGGGAGAAGGCTGATGCTCCTGTTTCAAGGTTGGTAGCCTTACTGACAGAAATAAATCAAGTCCTCTCTTCTGAGGTAGATTATGCACCTTTTGTTGGCTAGTATAGAAGAAGTACTCAGTAGTTAATCCTCCTTGAGGTTAACTGAATTCACTTCAATTGGAACCTTTTCTATATCTTTTTGATATTTGTTCAAAGTCTCAATGTAGTGCTCTCCATGCCATTCTTCTATATTTGGGCTTGTCCTTGACAGATATTGCAAGGAATGGGATCGATACAAGTCTGCCCTGCCGTGGTCCCTATTCTCTATCTGTATCCTCTGTGAATAAATTATGTTCACATCCACATCCTCTGCCCTGCAGCACCTCTCCCATACCCTAGCTTCCTCTCTCCCCTCTGCTATCCCTGTGTTCATTTCTGCCCTAGGCTAAAATTTGAGAGAGAAAGGCATCTGGCCCCATTAACAGTGGAGTATTGCATCTTATCTTGTTCCAATAGCAATAGGAACATCCCCAAATAATGTCTTCCTAATGGGGGATTTCAAGCAGCATCAGAGTGGAAGCTTAAAGGAAGGGCATTTTTTTTAAGGGCAAGATAGTAAACATATTAGGCTTTACAGTTCTTTTCACAACCACTGCACTGGGCTGCTCTAGTTAGAAGTATGTAAATGAATCAGCAGGACTTGTATCCCAATAATGTTTTATTTACAAAAATAGATAGCAAACCATGTTTAGCCCACAGACTATGGTCTACTGAACTCTGGTCTACAGTCTTATGACATTCCACTGTTTCTGAAATCTAACACAAGATCAGTGGCCATTTCCTTTCATGTAGCTATCCATCTACTTATCTATCAACCCATCTATCCATCTATCTTGCATTTCTATGACAGGAAATTTTGTGATGTGCGAGGAAAATAGCAAGGAAGAGGCAAGGAAGTATGCCTTTCCACTGAGAATCTTGGTTGTGAATGTTGTAAGTGCTACCATGGCAGAGATGTCTTCCAGAAGCTTTAGGGGTTGGTGATGTAGAATTAGAACAGGGAAATAGGAGGAGCTGTCAGATTCCAGTCTAGGAAACCTGCTCATTTTATGTAGTAAGTTTTATGCTGCAAAAGCAATTTAACAAACTTATGGGTACCAAAGGGGAAATGTTGGGGGGAGAGGGAGGGATAAATAAGGAACTTGGGATGAACATACACACACTACTACCTAGAAGATAGATAAACCGACGGGACCTACTGTATAGCACAGGGTACTATCCTCAATATTCTGTGATAACCCATATGAGAAAAGAATCTAAAATGGATAAACATCTATACATATATTTATATAAGTGCATCACTTTGCTATACAAGTGAAACTAAAGTGAAAGTATTAGTCATTCACAAGGAGGGCTAACGCCAATGGCCAGCAACTCAGTCCTGCAGAGACAGAGGCTGCTGGAGAAGCAGGAAGCCTGCAGTGTGTGGCTTTCTGTCAGGGGGCGGGGCATCAGGCCTGTGGAATCCAAACCTGGGAAAGCACATGATCAAAGGCATTCAGAGCACATGGTGTCCAGGTGGGGAGAGCAGCTAGTCATCTCCAGGGTGGACCAGGCCAGAACTGGGAAGTCTCAGGGACCTTACATTCTGGTTCCATGGCTGGGTTTGTGAACCTCCTAGATTCTCTCACATCACAGCTCACAGTGCTAAACCCCGTTGACAACTAGAAATGGCAAGAGAACCCCTTTCACTTGCTGTGTACCTCATGCACCCTCAAGTTGAGAAAGGTCAACTTGTGTTTACTGTAAAGGAGAAATGCCTAAAGGAATTCTGCCCGCTGTCACAGATCATGTACTGAGGGTAAATCAGGCTGAGGCAGTGTGTTAACTGGCACGACCCATGTCTTTAGTCACTCAGCTTCCCTATGTACCCCTATGTACGTTTGAACTTTTTACAGTAGCAGAATGATCCCATGTTTCTACCTAATAGATACATTAATCCTTTGATGTGTTCACCATTCCCCCCAAATTAGATGACTCAGTCCTAAGTCATTGCATCCATCATGGGATCTGTTAATTATCCCTCCAATTCAGTCAGGCAGTCATTGAATATTCTGTTGTTACCTTTAAAAACTAAGTTGTAAAATTAACTTCCAATAACTTGTATATAAAATTAAAAATAGGAAGCAGGATAGAGAAAAAGAAAATGACTGAGTATATACAAACAGACACACTCATATAATAGAGAAAATATGCAAAGCTGCTATGGACCTTGTTTCTGTAACTGGTCTCAAGATTTTTGCTTAATTTCTGATTACAATTTTACTTTATCCTTGGTTAAAACCTCAGATGCTTTGGGTTCTTCACCTGGTGGTGTTACTAAAACTATCCCCCCGGGGTCTGTGTCCTGAATCATTCTACTGTTTGTTGTTGTGCTTTCCATTACCTTCTACTATTGTGTGGTGGCAAGAGTAAGGGTCCCCCAAAGATGTCCACATCCTAATGCTTAGAACCTGTGACAATACTGTTAGGAGACAACAGGAATTAAGGGTGCTAATCGGCTGACCTTCAGATAGGGAGATTATCTTGGCTTAGTCTCACCGTGGTTCTTAAAAGTGGAAAAGGAATGCAGGTGAACCAGAGATGGCAGTGTGAGGACTCAGTGCAGCACTGTGGGCTGTGAAGGTGGAGGAATGAAGCCATGAGCCAAGAAATGTGGGTAGCCTCCAGAAGCTGAGAAAGAAGAAAGACTGTCCCCTTAGAGGATCTGGAGGGGCCGTAGACCTGCCACCATCTTGATTTTAGCCCAGTGATGCCCCTCTTGGACTCCTGACTGCCAGAATTCTAAGGTAATAAATTTGTGTTGCTTTAAGCCATTTAAGTTTATAGTAATTTTAAAATTTTTGAAATTTATTTTTAGCTGTGCTGGGTCTTCGTTGCTACACTTTCCTCTAGTTGTGGGGAGCAAGAGCTACTCTTCTCTTGTGGAACACGGGTTCTACAACACAGGCTCAATAATCGTGGCACACAGGCGTAGTTGCTCCACAGCACATGGGATCTTCCCGGACCAGGGATCGAACTCATGTCCTTTGCATTGGCAGGCAGATTCCTTACCACTGCACTACCAGGGAAGCCTTGTGGTTAATTTTTTAAAGAAACAGTAGAAAACTAATAGAGAGTGTCAAAGAAAGTTTTTATATCCACACATTACCCAGAAACCTGATCTGTAAAATAGAGAACCAATTAAAATCCATAATAAGTAGTCACTGAGTCACTTAAGAATTTGTAATTTTTATTTTAATTAACAATGTTAACAGGTAGACAGCATACAGCCACTCATTGTGCACCAAGAATTTCTTCTCACAGAACAGTGATGGATTCTACCCAAACTATCTGTCCCAGAGGACAGAGCCTTCCTCTCACTGATACCAGAACCTTCTTTTGATTTGTCCTGCATTTGGAAGTGCAACAAGTTGAAGAGCAGCATATGCAGAATGTACAATACTCTATACTCCACACCAAAAAATTTTAATCTCTTAAACTAGCATCTTCATTCTCCTTTCAAAAGAAAATAACTTTCCCTCACTCTTTCCAAAACTCTTGCTTTGATGCCAGTGAAACTAGGTTCAGATTTAACTCTTTTATTAGAAGCCAAAAACCTGAAACTGGGAAAACAGAGTGTCACTCTCTTCCTCTAAATACAATTCCAAACTCAACCCTCAACTGCTCCAGCTGCTGAGGTGCTACACAAGTTGAACAACTCTCATTATTGTGTCTTCAACACCTTCCACAGAGACAATTACTTCAACCCAGGAAACATCCCCCTGCCAACCTCAGCAATCTTTAGCTTCCATTCAGACCTCTTTTTAGACACACTGTGTTCTGAACAAACTTATTTTCCCCAAACTAGAATCTGGTTTTTCTCTCAGAGGGCAGTTTTAAACTTTCTCATACCACTGAATTCTCATTCACCTCTTTTAAGGACCTTTAGAATGAACACGTCAACATGCTGTTGGATTAATACAGCCATACTAGAACCATACCCCACTCACAAGGGGGACTCATCCCTATTGGAAAAAGTGGGACTGAAAGTTCAATCCTTTTATATGATGTGAAAAAGTCTCTTAGTACAAATCATTTGTTAATATCAAAGGTACAAGGCATTATACATTCACTACCTCAAAGACAGCAAAAAGCTAAGTTACAGAGATGATGCAAGCTTAATATCAGAATTACTAAATCCCTGAATTACATGGCACTTGAACAGAATATGACCACCTCAGGATCCATGAGGCTTTTACCCAGAAGTAGATCATATCCAGGCAAAGGTTTTTTGACACTGTATCAAATCAGTAACAAGACTTTGAAATCCTTCAGGTACATTTTAAAGCATGTATGGTTTACTCATTGAAGGAAGAAGGCCACCATACTATAAGGTTTAAGTAAGTAAAAGAAATCTAGAATTACTCTTATAAAGTGGAGTGAAGCCTGGTCAAGACTTCAGGTTAAGTTCTGGTCATCAGTGTTCCTTTTAGGCAGTGAAAATGTCCCTCTGAAGAAAATGGCATGGTAATCTAAGAAAACCAAGAACACTTTGCCAGCAGACAAACAGGAAAACGTGTTGAATTTCTTGAGGGCAAATCAACTTCTCTATTTTCAGGGTTTAAGCTTGATGGTATACAGCCCTGTTGGCATTAAGGAAAAGTTAAGCAAAAAATTTGTAGATTTGATATGGTGTTCAGTCTCATCTATGTACGCTCAAGAGGATTCATAAACTACAGGCTTAATTTACTATTTATTGCCAGGACCCTAGCAACTATTGTTTTATTGCCAGGACTTCAGCAATTAGTTTTTTCATTTGTTTGCCAGGACTTCAGAAACTGCTTTTTCCCATCAAACTGCTGAATCTGATCAGCAGAAGAGTAATTTTGTCTTTTGATGTTAATATTAATATCAAAGGAAAGGGATGAGTGAATATAAGAAAAATGTGTTCAAACTCCTTAACAAAATATAAACAATTCAATGGCAAGACCAACACAATAAAGTAAAGAAAATTAAAAAAAAAAACAAAATACAAACAATTCAAATATACAACAGGAAAATACACCAAGATACTCTACACACTATGGAAGTGATTCTCCAACTTTCTGGAAACTCGCCATCAAACTGCTGCCTCCCTCCTCAGTTTCAGAATCAGTGGGTCCATGGTGGAATCAAGAAACTACCTTTCTCACAAGTCCTTCCACGTTCCTTATAGTACTGGTTTGAGGCCCACACTCAAAATTCACTTTATTAGTAGAATACAGAAAGCACAGTTCTAGTCTAGTAGGGGAGATGAATGTTTATCAGCCAGAACTGTGGGTTAAGGTGTCTCTATCAGGGTTAGAACAAAGATTTATTTTCTAGTAAGTGTTTCTGCTTTAACTTTGGTCCTGGATGCTAGTTGCTCCTTTGTGTTTGGCTAGAGTTCAAAGTTTTCCTTCCATGGAGAAAGTGATAACCAGAGAGGCAGTCAAGCAGACTTGTGCAGTTTAAGTCTGTTTTTCTTCCTAATCTTGAGAGGTCTTCCTGGCCTCTGTGCTTTGAGGTGGGGGGCTCTCCCTTTCCAACAGCTCTTCAAATATCTCATTATGCATGTAAAAGAAAACATACCCGGAGCGAAGTCTAGCTTTTTGCATTGTGGCCTCTTTGATATTTGACACCTGCAGATCATTGTAAGTGAACCACTCTTGCCTCGCAAAGTCGTAGACATCGCTGATATAATGGCCTGAGTTTACGCTGGTCCCAAGATGGCTGAGAACACCAATGAGCCGATAGGCCTGACCATCTTCCATCTCAGCTTCTCCTTTTGGGTTCTTGGATGCAGCTTCTGTCTTCTCTGTATCTGAAGAGCCCTTGTTTTCAGACTTTTTATTGGGACCTGATGCACCTGGGGAATTCACCTTGGTTCCCTGGACGCCTGATTCCTTTGGTCTTTTGAGTTTCTCTGTGCACTTTCTCTTTCGAATCTTTGTCTTTGGAAAGCTTTGAAGCAGTGCCAGCCAAAGGGCCTGTTCATACATTTTCATCCTTTCTTTATCCAGGGTCTGTTCAGCGACTGGGGAAAATTCTTCTGAAATTTTGGCTTTTTCATCTTTATCTTCGGTGGTCTTAGTCACAGCCTCAAAATCTAAAAACGTATTGATTCTATCATCATCCACTAGTTTTGGATCTTCAGTCACTTTCTGACATATATCTGGGCTGCTGATAGTTATATCTCTCAGAGAAAATGAGCTGTCTTCCATATTCATCAATAAGGCCACTGCTAACAGCTCTCTTCCAATAACTATTGCATCTTCTGATTCTGCCAATGCGGACTCCAGTATCTTTGCTACAGAGTATTCTCCAGGGTCTTTTTGTTTCTTTTCTTCTCTCGAACCTTCAAGATGAACATGATCTTCTTGTGGTTTGGACTCTTCGTCTGATATAATGTGTGAAGGCAAAGAACTCATGAATTCCAAGGTCATCTTTGCTGAAGGTGTCAACTTACTGACATCTTTAACATTTATGTTTCGAAAGATTTTTAAAACTTTGCGATTCATAAGATGTGCTTTCTTGTTTAAAGGAAATGGTGGTCTGGTATTTTCATTGCAATGGGAAGATATCTTTAAATTTTTGGAAATAATGACTTCTTGGTCATCCTTCCTTAAGGACCAAGTCTCAGTAAAGCTATAGCGCTTCAGATGAACAATAAGGACCCTAGGTAGCCTACTGAATTTATACTTTATAAGAGATTTGTTGTGTTTACACTGCTCACATGTATACTCAAGATCTTCTGTTCCAAGGAAAAAATCAAAACTAGATTGAATAGACAAGGGACGTGCTTGCCGTCCTTGAGGAAGATTGATGGAGAGGTAATTATTCACCTCTGTCTTAGGAACAACGTGCCCACAGGCTTTACAAGTAATAGAGCACAGCAACTCAAACTCAAAATTAGTAATGACAGGACAAAAGAGTGCTTCCTTGGCTGCACTGCCAACAAAAAACGGTTGAGGTAAATTTTCTTCCTCAGATTCAATTTTAGTCTTCTCAATTGTGTTGAATTTTGCATTGTTTTCTTTCATCTGATTTAAATAATGACCTAAAAACTCATGGGCATCATTCTGTGTGTTGTAAGAAAACACATCTCCAACTGCTGAAATGGTTTTTATAATATTTGCAAGTAACTTCTTCTTGATATTTACGTTATAAATATCTTTCAAGACAAACAGCTGTGACAAGCACATGCTAAGTGCATCAGGGGGAATTTTACACCATGGGAAACTCCGATTGAGTACATCATCAGCAAATGATGGAATCAAAAATAAAGACTGTAGGACTGCATTCATGTAACAGGTGCTTCCCAGATTGGGGAGGCCTTGCCATAGTTTCTCCGGGTAGTGGTCAAGAGTCAGCTTGAGTCTGTCCCAATACGGGTCATTCTTATCATACTCTGCTTGTGACAGAAATGTGAAGCATATATTCTCAGATAGCTTTTGGAAAAGATTAGAGCCATGTAGGTAAGGACTGATCTTAAATAAAAATTCTAAATCTAATTTCCTCTCCTTTTTTAACCCTTTTAACTTCAATTCTTTCTTCTCACTGTGGCTTACATATCTCAATGGGTGTGTCTTGGATTTCCTCTTTCTCACAGAGCTACTCTCTGTTTGAAAACCCAATGAGGTCTTCTTCTTCTTCCCATAATCATCTGCTAATAACTGTTCACAGGTAGCTGTTGATTCTGATGCAGATGAAGGTGTTCTGTTTTTTCCTTTTTTCTTAGAAGATTGACGATCTGACTTCTTACCCACCTTTTGAAATGAAGTTTCATCAACTGTCTTCTGTACTGTTGTGCTGGCAAAGGCACTGCTATCCACATCAGGTCTTATGGGTGGTGGAAGATGATTTTGATGGACTCTATCCAGGAATGCCTTCAATTTTTTGACATCTGTAGAGGATAATCTTTCCATAAAAAAGAAGCTATTATTTTGGAAAGTTAAATGCAGGTGATTCACTCTTTCTCCATAGGATCTAACGATCACACTTTTAATATTATTATTTAGTTGAAAAGTTAGGCCTTCTGTATTACTGAAATAGACCACCAATATAGTTTTCTTCTTCTTCCCCAATGCTTCAACGACTGCTTCCTTCGACTTAGACATCCCATTCTTCCTGTTCCATAGTTGGACAAACCCATGTGCTACTACAGGAACCATGGTTTCTTTACAAATAAAATACACCTATCTTGAATTATTGACAATCTTAAAGTTCCAATATGTTGGCAAGTTCACCTCTAGAGGCAACACCAAAGAAATAGTTCTTTAGTTCTCTATATAAAATGATCCTGTTTCAAGTGTTAGTTTTATCCTAGAGCCTCTTCAGGCTCTGGGTAATCCAGCTCTTTAGTGATAAAACCAGTATGCTTCAAGAGCTATCCACAGTTGCATGAGGGCAGAGTCTTGATTCCCAAAGCAAGGCCTCTATGGAAAAAAAAAATCAAGAAAAATTATTTAAGCTATTAGAAAAATGCTTGGATAGAATTCAAACCTTATTTTCTCACACTAAATCTCTTTTCCACTGCAATACTAGATTCTATCCTGATTAATTTCCACACTTCAACTGAAATAAACACTTGGAAGACTTTCAGTATATAGCTGAAGGGCATAATGAACAGTGTCTCAAGTGTATGTATATGATATGCTAATCCCCCTGTCACAGAATGACCCCACAGGCCAACCACAATAAGTGAATAAGAAAGTGGGAGGCCCTATGCAGCCCTCAACCCAATAACAGATGGACAGTTCAATCTACTTCCTTCCAAATCCTGTTATGTTCCTTTCTTTCATGTAGCACCAGAGTAAATCCATACATTCTACCCCATGTAGGGTAGGGGTCTAACTACCACTCCTTAAAGCAGGTATCAAAGAATTTGCTAACTCCAGCTCTGGCCACAGGGTCCACATAACCTTAGCTAGCTCCCTGTACTCAAAACCAGCTGGGAAAGATTGGATGTACTTAATCACTCAAAACTTTAAATTTCTGAATAACTCTATAGTGAACCAATCTGAATTAATGAATAGCTAAGCAGTTAGCACTACAAATTTTTTTTATCAGAAAGCATATTTCCAAGAATTGATTGGAAATTATGTTTTCTCCCTACATAGTTAAATATTATTCCTAATCGTGTCTGTTATTAACTTGCTCAATAAACCCTATCTTTATGAATAATGTTAAATGAAACTTCTACTTGATTCCAAATTACCAAAAACTCAAAATTGGTGAAGCATATTATTAATGAGATTTTTCTTTTATCAAGTATTTTATCTATCAACCTACGTTTAGTAAAGTAGGCATGGCACTCATCCATATAAAAAAAAGTGCATATGAATCCAAGTGAGAATGCTTATATTTATCATGGTGGAAATGGGGCCATAAAAACTTTGAAGCACAACTGCAAATTCAAGTGTTTGTATTATTTATAGTTCACTGTCCTACTATTGGTGCTAAGTAAAAGTTTAAACTATTCCTCTCCACAAAAAGTCTTAATTGCTCTTATTTCAACCACTTGAGAGAAACTACAACCCCAGAACCACTTCTAGTTTGCATTTAAAAATGAACGCTGTGACCCCAGTTTATCTGAATTTATAAAAAATGGTTATCCATTCTTTCAAATGATAGCCAAGATAATCTAGACTCTCATGCCATCTCCAGCCTCTGCTTTCAGAAACACAGTGTAGAGACATGTTTCCAAAATGATGGCTCTACTTGTCATACTTTCTTCCCAGTTCAACTTGCTTCCATTTCATTCCCAAGCAAAGGAGGCTTCTTTGAGCCCACTGAGTACTGGAAGTAAAGATTAAGGACTATATTGCGGTTATACAGTTTAATGGTCACTGCTCACTTCCTAGCACATCTTTAGCTTAAATCTCCTTTCTTGATTCTGCCTCATCACTCAAAGGCTTTTAGGGTGTCCTTTGATTGGTAGGTTTGCGGGAAGATTTTAAACTAAAATGTATCAATTCTTTACAACTCATCTGGAGAGAACTTTGTGGCTATTCTATACAGCCTAAAGTAAACTTCAGCAGTATGATACTCTTCCTCCTTTGCTAACCCCTCACAAAATTCAAAACATATGGATGACAACTACATTTACAAGTTATGAAAGTCAAGGTGCTTTTCTCTCATTTTTGTCCACAAACTCAGTACATTAAGTTTGATTAATCACCCACTACTGCAATACACTGGGCTAGCTGCTGATCTCAAAGTATAGCCAGAAACTCAGAAAGTTGCACTGCTCCTATCACATTTGGAGACATGGCCTACAGTGTCAAGAAATTGATCCTGAGGTAGAAATACTCCAGGTAGAAATGTCTGTTTAGTTGTTACTCTCCTAATTCACTTGACATTGATCTTCTTGGTCACTGAGTATTTGCTAAGCATCTGCCTCATGCTGATTATGAGCTCTCGAGTGTCTGCTTCATGCCAAGTATTGTGGTCAGTGTTCTCAGGGACAAAAGGATGTGAGCACTCACTGTCCCTAAACATCTTAGACTGCATCACTGCGCAAACCTCACAGTTAAAGGGGCCTTGCTTCCAGTGGGAGAATCTGGGAAAATATCCTTTCACTGCCATTTTCTTGAGCTTAACACATACCACAGGTGGGAGCTGTATCTTGTAAAAGAGAAGATCACCTGGACTGAGATTTCTCAAGCCCTACCCACAACTCTGCAAAATGACGAGGCTTAATCCAATGTTTTGTAGAGCAAATAAGAAATTGGTCCTTGGGAAGAATGCCTGCAAACTTGAGAACCTGGAAACCCAGGTTATTCATTCTATAGTAAGATAATGTAATGAGGACTTGTGAGGCTTTTGGAGTATTTACCCTCTGTGTCCCTTATTCCCACCATTCATGCTGTCATTTTTTCAAGAACTTAACGTGAGAGAACAAAGGCAAACCTAGCATATGGGGAGAAATCCTGCCCAGTTACTCAAGTAGGCCTTACTGGATAGAAATGATGCAGGACCCATGAGGTGGCATGCTGGGCACTGAATGCACTAAGTAGAAAAGATGGGGCCGGATATTACCAGAGGTTTCTAGTAGTTCCTAGGTATCTCCACAAAGACCAAACAAGAGCTTGAAAGACCCAACAACTTCAACTCACACTTATTTTGAGCTAAACATAGTTTAGTGTCCTAGGATAAGCCAAATACACTATCAAGGCCATTAAGATAACTGAAAAATGATCATCTTTTTCCTTTGAGAACTCTATGCTATAGGACTATGATTCTAGGTAGAATATACTTAATAAGCAAATTGAATTTCCCAAGACTGTGCAAAATAAAAGGTATTTTCCCCACCAATTAGATGACATGTTTTAATCTGGGCTTAGAAACTATGGTCACCAAACAAAAAACGTGATTATGAATATGTTGGTTTTGACAAATGGGAAGAGGGGATTTTCAAAACCCAATAGGCATTCAGTATTCATTCATTACTGAAAAAAATTTGTATGCCACACTAGCTAGCATTGTATTAAGCACTAGCTATAGAAGAATGAAAAAAAAAACCCCGAGATTTCATAAAACTTTCATTCTAGTAGAGAGATAATAATATACAAAGACAAAATATATAGAATACCAGATGGTGGTAACTGTCGAAGAAAACATAAAGAGGACAGGGTGTGCCCCAGGTTTGTTGGGGATATACTTGCTGCCTTCCCTAGAGTGGCCTGAGAAGGCCGGACTGATAAGGATGACATCACATAGCAAGGCCTTGAAGGAAGTGAGGAAGCAAACACTTAGATGCACGGTGTTCCAGGCAGGATGAAGAATAAGTAACAGGGCCCTCAGGTGTGCTTAATACATTATAAACAGAAAGCAGATCAGCATGGCTGGAGATCAGTGAAGCGACTTCAAGACAGAAGAGAAAGAAGGTGCAAACGTTTTGTAAACAAGCAAACCAAAAGAGTGAACGGGCTGGTAAACTTGCTGAGCAGTTCAAAGGGTCCACTTCAGGCTAGTGGTCATGAATTTACAGCGAAACCAATGGGTGTGTTTGAGTTTTTCTGTAGCTATACCTAGCTGCCCAGCTGCTATGGTTCAGATGTGTAATAGACAGAGCTATGAATTTAACTTTGCTCAAGATTTTGCCATTAATAACCAAGTAATAAGGAAATGACCAACCTAGACAGCATATTAAAAAGCAGAGATATTACTTTGCCAACAAAGGTCTGTCTGGTCAAGACTATGATTTTTCCAGTAGTCATGTATGGCTGTGAGAGTTGGACAGTGAAAAAGGCTGAGCACCGAAGAATTGATGCTTTTGAACTGTGCTGTTGGAGAAGACTCTTGAAAGTCCCTTGGACTGCAAGGAGATCCAACCAGTCCATCCTAAAGGAAATCAGTCCCGAGTATTCATTGGAAGGACTGATATTGAAGCTGAAACTCCAATACTTTGGCCACCTGATGTGAAGAGCTGACTCATTTGAAAAGACCCTGATGCTGGGAAAGATTGAAGGTGGGAGGAGAAGGGGTCGACAGAGGATGAGATGGTTGGATGGCATCACTGACTCAATGGACATGAGTTTGAGAAAACTCTGGCAGTTGGTGATGGACTGGCAGGCCTGGCATGCTGCAGTCCATGGGATCACAAAGAGTCGGACATGACTGAGTGACTGAAATGAACTAAACTGAAATGAACTGAAGAAGGAAAAATCAGGTGTCATAAGGGAGTGATTATAAATATGAACTAGAAAGGGTGAAATGGGAGTGGAGAACAGAAACATGGAGAAATAGCCCAAATCTCAGGAGATATTGGGAGTGGGGCTGGGGGTGGGATAGAAGCATCAGGGGACCAGGAGTTCAGCTCCCACTTTTGTAGCTGTACTTCTGCCCCCTGCTTCTGAGCAGCTGTCAACTGCCTGTAGACTTCCTTCTCAAATTCTACTGCCTTCTTCCTTTCAGTTCTTCCATTCTTTCTCCCTTGATTCCAAAGCTGGAAGTAACTAATGGGAATGGGGGTATAGAGATGAAAGTTAGGAGTATGTGGACAGGGTTAGAGGCAGGCAGGATCAGATGGGGGAAGGGGAAGGGAAAACCACCCCCTCTCTTTTTTCAACTTCCCAAGTCTGGGTTAAAGGTCAACACATCAAGAGGCGCACTGCCTCTAGGGCATTAGCAATTAAATCCTGTCATTATGTTTGGCCCCAGCTTCAGTGCACATGGCTTTTCAAAATGATTGGATCAGGGCAGATTGCTTCTTTCTCTGGTTTAAAGGTGCATATCTGCACTCAGCAAATGTCCGAGTCATTGTATAGCAGAGAAATGCCATTACTTTGCCTCTTGACATACACTGCACATAAATCTCTCCATAGGAGGCCGGGACCAAAATGGGAAGAAATCTCCACGAGCAAATTGTTCCCATGAACTGTTCAAGCTTTGAACCTTTTCTCAGAGACAGGTTTGGCAGAGCTTTTTTGTTGCTGTTTTTCATTCTTTTAAAGTGATTATGTTAGTGCTGTGCTATTAATAAGACATAGTTGATTAGGAAAACAGAATGCAGATTATTTTCCAGAAATTAAATATGATTTCATTAAGAAAATGCTCTTTCATGAGAAAGTGCACTTGTTACATTGAAACCAGAATATTTGTTGGTACCTAGTCGAATATGGACATCAACTATGTACAAGATGTGAAGATGAAGCAATAAAGCACTCCTGACCTCAGACAGGTTGTAAGACAAATATACTGAAAAATAACAGCTCAAGGAAAACGTACTAAGTAAAATTCAGTTAGTGTTGGGCTTCCTTGGTGGCTCACATGGTGAAGAATCTGCCTGGAATGTGGGAGACATAGGTTCGATTCCTGGGTCAGAAGGATCCCCTCTTGGAGGGCATGGCACCCTACTCCAGTATTCTTGCCTGGAGAATCCTCATGGACAGAGAAGCCTGGTGGGCTACAGTCCACGGGGTTGCAAAGAGTCAGACATGACTGAAGTGACTAGCACGCACACACTTTCAGTTATTGTTACATAAGAGTTCATGGGTTTCCTGCCATCTCAGCTTCTTCTGACATTTCTTCTATGCCTGAAGTTCACACATAATCTCCCTATTTTTGTCTTAGTTCTACTCATCCTTTTAAGATTGAAAGCTTTAATCATCCAAATCTCAGTTCATTCAGAATGAGTGCTAGGTGTGAGTTATCATGCTTCAGAAACTCAGGGCATTCACTTTTTGAAGACTGTCGCTTAGCCTATGCTACCTTGCATGGCTGCTTCACATGAACTGACCACAAAGTTAACAGGTGCCAGAGAATGGCGAGTGGGCATACTCGGCATTCTGTACTCCTCAACTGTACTCCAACTGATTTTCGGTCAGGGTGGAGTGAAACTGTCTTTCCCAAGGGAAATCATAAAGCTGGACAAGTAGGAGTCCTTTAAGGGTTGGGATCAAAGAACTCTAACTTTCCTTAAGAAAACAGTGTCCAAAGTTTTCAAATAAGGGCTGGAAGGACAGGAAGGGGTAAAATTAAATGGGCTGGAACTGTTACTGAAACATCAAGCTATCACATGAAGAGACCAGGTTAAATGAGACGGGAGACTGAAGAGGTGAAAACTACCATCTATAGAATTTCAAAGGCACACACACTTAAATGAAGCAATTCTATTACGGTTTTGTCCTCAAGATACAATTGCAAAACTGTTAATCTTTGAAACAATCAGTATACTTAACTTAAATAACTTTTAAATGACCTATAAAATGAGAGTTTCCTTCTTTTCTTGCAATATTGGCAAAGATGCAAAATCAGTAAAAAAAAAAAAACACATTATATAAGAATTGCTACACCTATGTAGAATATCAATTAGTTATCAAGTATAATTTGAAGTAAGGAAAGTCATTAATAGGGAGCACTGTGACATTTCCCCTACTTCCACATAGAAGTCAAGTGTGGCAGAGGAACTAAGATTGGGGAATCACTTCCAAAACAGATGTGTGGCTGCATCTCACACTCTGGTTGCACACTTATTAAGCAGCTAAAATGTTTAATTCCAAACTCATGTGCTAGAATGTCAGAGACTTGGGAATACTTAACATGTTTACTCTGGAGGTGGAAGGGCAAAGAAACCAGTGCCTGTTCAAGCTGAAAAGTCAGGATACAGAATGAAGTGACCCCGATGACAGGACAAGAGGAGGCCACAGTGAAAGCAAGTTCCACTTGCTCTATTTGGACATGAAACTAACTGTACAAGATTTGATGGACTAAGTGGCAGATAAGTGGACTATAACCTCATGATGAAAATCATCCCAAACTGTTTGCCAGAAAAAGGTGACCCTCCATGAAGAGGCTCTTGGGAACACTGCAGAAAAGTAGGAAGTGAGGGGAGAAATCACAGATTAGGTGGCTACTCTGGTTCTTTGCTGTGTACAGCAAGTAACCAAGTCCCATCCCCAAAAAGCTTTAAGGAAATACTTTTAGGATAATTAGTAGAGTGGATTCTGCTGAGGTGGATCAAGCAGGATGTTTCTGGTTTCACATGACACAAGGGGGAGCTACAGCATTTTCCTTTCTAAGGTAAAAAAGTGAAAGTGTTAGACACTCAGTCGTGTCTGACTCTGTGACCCCATGGACTGCAGCTCGCCAGGCTCCTCTGTCCGTGGAATTCCCCAGGCAAGAAAACTGGAATGGGTTGCCATTTCCTTCTCCAGGCGATCTTCTCGACCCAGATATTGATCCTGGGTCTCCCACATTGTGGGCTGACTCCTTACAGATTGAGCCACTAGGGAAGACCCTTTTCTAAAGTAAGGAGAATGAGGGCAGCAATGCCAACACATCTTCAGCTTGCTTATGGATAAATGTGACATTGTCAGGCCTAGGAAGAACTATGAGGGAACTTTACAAAGCCAAACATGAGTTTGGCGAAAACAAACTCAAAAATGTATTAGATGCCACAAGTGCTGGAATTAAAATCTCTCCTCATATCTTTAAACCACCCATCTGTCTTACCTGAAACATCAGTTAGTTACCTGAACCGGAGAAATGCAAAGCTGCCTTAACTTGTTCATCGTTTCATCTTAACTTGTCTGTAAATAGTCTTAGGAATGGATTCCCAAAACCTAAGTCATACCTCCAATCCTTCTAAACCAGTGATTCTCATTCATCTCCCTACTTAAACAGTCCTTCATTCTGCATACCAGTTTTTTCCCTCATTGCTACCTTTAACAAAAATGCCTGTGTGTGCATGTGTATGAGAGAACACTTCAAAAAATCAAAGTAAGTGCTCCTGCTTCCAGTGTCTCTAACTCATTGTTTGAAAAAACAGCTTCTCTCTCAGCTTAGTCATCATGGAAGGAAAAGGAACTCACAAAGCTGAAATGAGAAAATGAGCAGCTGCTCTGGACTTGCATCCTTGCACAGCATCCCTAGAGTCCAACAAAGCACCTCATTCCTTCTTTCTCTGCTGATATTTTAGTGATGTTTATGTGGTGCTAATGGAAGCACTCCTCAAGTGAAAAAGGCAGAGCTAAGAAGCTGCCCCAAATGATGAGCTCATTTATAAAAAAGCACAGTCAAGAAAACACACCACCTTGCTTCAGAGGGCCTACAATCCTTCAAAATGTAATACTGAATCAGTGTGCTATACACCTGAAACTAACACATTATAAATCAACTGCACTCCAATTTAAAAAGGAGAGGGGCACTGAACTTGCTTTCATTTTCCATCCATAGGACTAAGACTTTACTAGCCCTGAATGAACTCTTAAAGAAGAAAGGAAGACATGACGACTAATCAAGTAGAAGTAGCCTTTAGCGTGAAACACTAGGTTAGCACTCAAATGTTTTCAGTTTATAACCAATGATCAATACATAGCTCAAATGTTACCTCTCTCATGAATTTGTCCACCAGTCTTCTGACTCCTTGCGACTCCCGTGGACTATACAGTTCATGGAATTCTCCAGGCCAGAATACTGAAATGGGTAACCTTTCCCTTCTCCAGGGGATCTTCCCAACCCAGGGATTGAACCCAGATCTCGAGCATTGCAGGTGGATTCTTTACTAGCTGAGACACAAGGGAAGCCCAACAATACTAGAGTGGGTAGCCTATCCCTTCTCCAGCTGATCTTCCTGACTCAGGAATTGAACCAGGGTCCCTGCATTGCAGGAGGATTCTTTACTAACTGAGCTATCAGGGAAGCCCCTTTCAAGTCTCTCAGTCATGTCTGACTCTTTGCGACCCCATGGACTGTAGCCAGCCAGGCTCTTCCATCCATGGAATTTTCCAGGCAAGAATACTGGAGTGGATTGCCATTTCCTTCTCCAAAGTAGTAGTAGCCTTTAGCATGAAACACTAGGTTGCCACTCAAATGTTCTAAATTTATAACAAACGATCAAGGCATACATAGCTCAAATGTTACCTTTCTCATGAATCTGTCCACCAGTCTCCCAACTCAGTGTTATCCCTCTTCCCTCAATTCTTGCTTCTTATCTCTGTTAACTTTAAAAAACATAAACACCTGATCGGAAGCAGGGCACATGTACTCCCTCAGTAGATAGGTGCTGAGAACCAAAGTCATATACCCTATATGGCTTCCTGTCTATATTCACCGGAGTCTTCTATTTCACTATTTTCATCAATATGACCTTCCTACCCAAAATGATTGGCCCAGAAAGATACAAGCTGCAAACAGCTTTTCAGTTCATTCCAGCAATTCTTCAAAACAAATCCTCGACTAACAGTTTATATCCCACGACTTTTTGAACCTCTAGCCTCCAAATTCCTGTTGTGCCATGCCCATGCCCACCATTCTGAACTATTTTATCATGATCTTTACCCAATCAGAATCAAGCATCAATCTTTACCCAAGTCAGTTTCTCCATGGATTATTACCTGTGTGTCATCTTCCCAAGACACAGTAAGGATTTCCATTTATGTCTTTTGGATAAGTGAAACCTTACATATGAAGAAAGCTTTCTTTTTTCCGTAAAGAAAGCTGAGCACCAAAGAATTGATGCTTTTGAACTGTGGTGTTGGAGAAGACTCGTGAGAGTCCCTTGGACTGCAAGGAGATCCAACCAGTCCATCCTAAAGGAGATCAGTCCTGAATGTTCATTGGAAGGACGGATGCTGAAGCTGAAGTTCCAATACTTAGGCCATCTGATGCAAAGAACTGACTCATTGGAAAAGACCCTGATGCTGGGAAAAACTGAAGGCAGGAGGAGAAGGGAATGACAGAGAATGAGATGGTTGGATTGCATCACTGACTCAATGGACATGAGCTTGAGCAAGCTCTGGGAATTGGTGATGGACAGGGAGGCCTGGTGTGCTGCAGTCCACGGGGATGCAGAGAGTTGGACACAACTGAACTACTGAACTGAACTGAACTTGATAAGTGAAAACATATATCTAGAAGTAATCACCATCTTTCCAACCTCTAAGTACTTATGCTGGCCACTTACTTTCCTACTGAGGGCTTGAAAAGCATGTACAGAAACTGAATGAACTAGGGGAATGAGTTACGTGAAAAGTTGGATTTCTTTGGTATGAAAAAATTGAGGCTCATACTCTAGAATACAGGACATGTCCTAACTAATGTGCTAGAGTGGGCTGCTGCCAAATATTTGATTTTCAGTGTTATGGTTTTTTCACTATAAAAAGGGGTTAGCAAAAACAATAATAAAAAAAAGGGGGGTTAGAAATGAAGGCCTGCTACTGGAGGGGGATGTTTGCTCTTGTGAGATGCTAACTTTCACCTCTGGTTATAGCCTCAAGGTGAATAAATGATGGCTAATTGAGGCAACATGGACAAACCAATTTAATTTACAGTAAGAAATCAAGAATGACAGCAATAAACCAGATAATGTTCTCATATACTTTTAGTTAAATAATAAAACACTTAGTTTAATATTTATCATTTACTATTTTTGGAATGGCCCAGTTAAATAAATGATGACCAAAAGAAAATTCAAATACACGGTCACTCTTATTTCTTAATTACTTCTAATATTCCCTATTTTTCTAGTGTCTTTTCTTTTGTTCCCCTGTATTGCCCAAAGCTATTTACACATGCTTTATTTTTTTTTATAATGGAGAAACTTAGAATTTTAGAGATAAGAAAAGAAAAAAAAGTTACATCCCCTAATATTTCAGCAAAAACTTTGTGGGTCCAAAGACCCAGAGATAATATATTCAAAGTGCAGAGAATACTCTGACAAGGCTATTTAAAACTGAAAGAGAGATTAAGAGTTTCCCAGGGAAGCAAAACTTAAGAGTCCATCACCACTAAACTGGCCTTACAAGAAATGTTAAAGGTTGTTTTTTGAGTAGAAAATAAAGGTCATAACCAGAAATAAGAAAATATATGAAATAAAAAACTGTCTCTGGTGAAGGCAGTAAGAAAGTATCTCTAGTTAAGGCAGCAGATCAGCAACTGAAGGTACAATCAATTATAATTATAGGAAGTAGTAAAGAGATATGCAAAAAAATGTAATTATGATTAAAAGACATGAAACGTGGGAGGGGTAGTAAAAATGTAGTGCTCTTAAGAATTTATTCAAAATGTACTGATTGTAAGTTTTAAATAAACTGATGTGTGTGTGTCTGTATGTACACATTTGTAATCTATATAATGGATATTACTCAGCCATATAAAGGAATGAAAACTTGCCATCTGTAGTAACACCTACTTTGTAGTATAGACCTAGAGGATGTTACACTAAATGAATGTTATACAGAGAAAGATAAATACTATGTAATTTTCACTTATATACGGAATCTAAAAAGAAAACAAATGACAAAATGCAACTAAACAGAAGCAAGGTCATAGATAATGTGCTTGTGCTTAGTCGCTCAGTCGTGTCCGACTCTTTGCGACCCCTTGGACTGTACCCCGCCAGGCTCCTCTGTCCATTAGGGATTCTCCAGGCAAGAATGCTGGGGTGGGTTGCCATGCCCTCCTCCAGGGTACACATGCTTAAATCAGGGGTTTCCATTTACATCTAGCTATTACGAAGAATCTAGGTGATAATAGCCTAGGTTTTCTTTATTACTCTTAAAACATCTTAGCTTCTGTACTTTTCTCTTTCATTCCAGTCCTACTCTAGGCTGAGGATCTAGAAAGCTTTTCAAAGGGTATGCTTCTAGCTAGTCCTTATCATTTATTCAAGGCTCAGAAACACGTGATTTTATCATCTGGCTTCTTAAAGGGGCAATGCCTTACAGCCATCACAGAAAGTAAAACAGAATTAAAGCTAAAACAGATTTGTCACTGCAATTCTCAACTACTCTCAACAACTTCTTTACTGTCATTTAGGTCCTTGCTATACTGAAATCTTAAGTGGCTCCATGCCTAATGAGTAAAAACACCACAGAGTACCCATGTCAGCATTTTCAACCACTCACAGACACTAAAGCACAGAAGAATACACTATAGGCATAATTTTTTGAAAATAAGAAACAATATTAAGTAGAATGAAAGGAACGCATGGAAGCCATGCTGTCTACTTAAAAGAATACCGATCAGAACATCAGGAGACCAGATGTCTGGGTTTTGCTGTGCTACTAGCCAACTATGAAAACTGGTAACCAATCATCCTTTCACTGACCTACTTCATCTAGTACAGCTCTGGGCAACATAACTTTCTGCAGAGGTAGAGATATAGTATATCTATGCTGTCTAATATGGCAGCCACCAGCCACATTGGCTATTGAACATTTGAACGAGGCTTATGAGACTGAGGTCCTGGAATTTTCATTGTACCTAATTTGAAATATCTATCATATGGGACAGCACAGATAAAGTGACTGTAGGAATAGCTTAATTCCTTGCCAGTTCTGGAAATTCGACCATTATATTTACTTCTATATGGCTTTCCAATCCCCCTTCCAGAC
This sequence comes from Antilocapra americana, assembly GCA_007570785.1. Taxonomy (NCBI): domain Eukaryota; kingdom Metazoa; phylum Chordata; class Mammalia; order Artiodactyla; family Antilocapridae; genus Antilocapra; species Antilocapra americana. Next base: position 1,651,426 of record ML663443.1, on the reverse strand, counting down.
CGTTGTGGACATCTGACACAGTTATCAACAGACACTAGAGCCCAGACATCTTGGAGTGTGAAGTCAAGTGGGCCTTAGGAAGCATCTCTACAAACAAAGCTAGTGAAGGTGATATAATTACAGCTGAGTTATTTCAAATCGTATAAGATGATGCTGTTAAAGTGCTTCACTCAATATGCCAGCAAATTTGGAAAACTCAGCAGTGGCTACAGAACTGGAAAAGGTCAGTTTTCATTCCAATCCTAAAGAAGTGAAAGGCACTCAGTCATGTCTGACTCTGCGACCCCAAGGACTATACAGTCCATGGAATGAATTCCCCAGGCCAGAATACTGGAGTGGGTAGTTTTTTCCTTCTCCAGGGGATCTTCCCAACCCAGATTTCAAACCCAGATCTCCTGCATTGCTGGGGGATTCTTTACCAGCTGAGACACAAGGGAAGCCCGATCCCAAAGGACAATGCCAAAGAATGTTCAAACTCCTGCACAATTGTACTCATTTCACATTCTAGCAAAGTAATGCTCAAAATTCTCCAAGAAAGGCTTCAACCGAGGCATGAACCGAGAACTTCCAGATATTCAAGCTGAATTTAGAAAAGGAAGAGGAACCAGAGATCAAATTGCCAACATCCGTTCGATCATAGAAAAAGCAAGAAAGTTCCAATAAAACACCTACTTCTGCTTCACTGACTATGCTGAAGCCTTTGACTGTGCGGGTCACAACAAACTGTGGAAAATTCTTAAAGAGATGGAAATACCAGACCATCTTACCTGCCTCCTGAGAAATCTGTATGCAGGTCAAGAAGCACAGTTAGAACTGGACATGGAACAACAGACTGGTTCAAAATTGGGAAAAGAGTATGTCAAGGCTGTATATTGTCACCTGCTTATTTAACTTATATGCAGAGTACATCATGAGAAATGCTGGGCTGGAAGAAGCACAAGCTGGAGTCAAGACTTCCAGGAGAAATATCAATAACCTCAGATATGCAGACGACACCACCCTTATGGCAGAAAGTGAAAGCGGAGAGTGAAAAAGGTGGCTTAAAGCTCAACATTAAGAAAACTAAGATCATGGCATCTGGTCCCATCACTTCATGGGAAATAGATGGGGAAACAGTGACAGACTTTATTTTCTTGGGCTCTAAAATCACTGCAGATGGTGACTGCAGCCATGAAATTAAAGATACTTGCTCCTTGGAAGAAAAGCTATGACAAACCTGCTGCTGTGCTTAATTGCTCAGTCATGTCTGACTCTTTGTGATACCATGTACTGTGGTCTGCCAGGCTCTGCTCTCCACGGGGATTCTCCAGGCAAGAATACTGGAGTGGGTTGCCATGCCCTCCTTCCAGGGGATCTTCCCAACCCTGGGATCGAACCCAGGTGTCCTGCATTGCTCACAGATTCTTTACCATCTGAGCCACCAGGGAAACCCGAGAACACTGGAGTGGGAGGCCTATGCCTTCTCCAGGGGATCTTCCTGACCCAGAAATTGAAGAGAGGTTTCTTGCATTGCAGGCAGATTCTTTACCCAGTGAGACATTAGGGAAGCCCATGACAAACCTAGACAGTGTATTAAAAAGCAGAGACATTAATTTGCTGACAAAGGTCTGTTTAGTCAAACTATGGTTTTTCCATAGAGTTGGACCATAAAGAAAGCTGAGTGCTGAAGAATTGTTGCTTTTGAACTGTGGTGTTGGAGAAGACTCTTGAGAATCCCTTGGGCTGCAAGGAGATCCAACCAGTCAATCCTAAAGGAAATGAATCCTGAATATTTACTGGAAGAACAGATGCTGAAGTTGAAGCTCCAATACTGTGGCCACCTGATACAAAGAGCTGATTCATTAGAAAAGACCCTGATGCTGGGAAAGATTGAAGGCAGGAGGAGAAGGAGATAACAGAGGATGAGATGGTTGGATGGCATCACTCACTCAATGGACATGAGTTTGAGTAACTCCAGGAGTTGGTGATGGACAGGGAGGCCTGGTGTGGTGCAGTCAGACATGACTGAGCGACTGAACAACAAAGCAGGAGTCTACTAAGTTTGTGTAGCTGATTAAAAAAGATACCTGCAGATCTTGTGGGAAGAGCTGAAGCAGGCGCTCTCGGCTAGGCGCGGCCCGCTGCAATCCGTGGAGGAACGCGCCGCCGAGCCACCATCATGCCTGGGCACTTACAGGAAGGCTTCGGCTGCGTGGTCACCAACCGATTCGACCAGTTATTTGACGACGAATCAGACCCCTTCGAGGTGTTGAAGGCAGCAGAGAACAAGAAAAAAGAAGCCGGCGGGGGCGGCGTTGGGGGCCCTGGGGCCAAGAGCGCAGCTCAGGCCGCAGCACAGACCAACTCCAATGCGGCGGGCAAACAGCTGCGTAAAGAGTCCCAGAAAGACGGCAAGAACCCGCTGCCCCCCAGCGTCGGCGTGGTGGACAAGAAGGAGGAGATGCAGCCGCCTGTGGCGCTCAAGAAAGAAGGAATAAGACGTGTTGGAAGAAGACCTGATCAACAACTTCAGGGTGAAGAGAAGATAATTGACAGGAGACCAGAAAGGCGACCACCTCGTGAAAGAAGATTTGAAAAGCCACTTGAAGAAAAGGGTGAAGGAGGAGAATTTTCCATTGATAGACCGATTATTGACCGGCCTATCCGAGGCCGTGGTGGTCTTGGAAGAGGTCGAGGAGGTCGTGGACGTGGAATGGGCCGGGGAGATGGCTTTGATTCTCATGGCAAATGTGAATTTGATAGGCATAGTGGCAGTGATAGATCTTCTTTTTCACATTACAGTGGCCTGAAGCATGAGGACAAACATGGAGGGAGCGGATCTCACAACTGGGGAACTGTCAAAGATGAATTAACTGACTTGGAACAATCAAATGTGACTGAGGAAACACCTGAAGGGGAAGAACACCCAGTCGCCGACACTGAGAATAAGGAGAATGAAGTTGAAGAAGTAAAGGAAAAGGGTCCAAAAGAAATGACTTTGGATGAGTGGAAGGCTATTCAGAATAAGGACCGGGCAAAAGTAGAATTTAATATCCGAAAACCAAATGAAGGTGCTGATGGGCAGTGGAAGAAGGGGTTTGTTCTTCATAAGTCAAAAAGTGAAGAGGCTCATGCTGAAGACTCAGTTATGGATCACCATTTCCAGAAGCCAGCAAATGACATAACATCTCAGCTGGAGATCAATTTTGGAGACCTTGGCCGCCCAGGATGTGGTGGCAGGGGAGGACGAGGTGGCCGTGGGCGTGGTGGACGTCCAAACCGTGGCATCAGGACTGACAAGTCAAGTGCTTCTGCTCCTGATGTGGATGACCCAGAGGCATTCCCAGCTCTGGCTTAACTGGATGCCATAAGACAACCCTGGTTCCTTTGTGGACCCTCCTCTTTGAGGCTTGCATGCTTAAGGATCCCAAACGACTAAGAACAAAAAAGCAAACAAAAAAAAAGACTGTCATTCATACCATTCACACCTAAAGACTGAATTTTATCTGTTTTGAAAATGAACTTCTCCTGCTACACAGAAGTAACAATATGGTAGTCAGTTTTGTATTTAGAAATGTATTGGTAGCAGGGATGTTTTCATAATTTTCAGAGATTATGCATTCTTCATGAATACTTTTGTATTGCTGCTTGCAAATATGCATTTCCAAACTTGAAATATAGGTGTGAACAGTGTGTACCAAAAAAAAAAGATACCTGCAAAGACTCATTTTGCCATTCAACATTCACACTTTACCTTTTTACTAACTGAACATAAATAGAATAAAGAAGCCTTCTTATCTCATTAAACAACAAGATGAAGATGAACACTGTAATAAAGAAGCCTTATTAATTTCAAGAAACAACCACCAGAAGAGAAAAATACCAGAAATGAAGACTGAAAATATTTCTTAAAAACATGGTTCCTTGAAGATGCCACTGAGCCACTGCAATAACCATCATATTTATTTATGCTACTGAAGTTCTGTTTTGTTCCTTGCAGTTCAAAGCTCAGAACCACTGGACATGGAATACCATGAGGTTTAAGTCCAAAGGTTGGGAAAGGAAAAGTCATGCTAGATTAATTGACTTAAAAAGCTAACAAGTTCAGGATAGCAGAGTACTATGAAAGCTCATAAGAGCACTGATCTTTAATGAGCTGGAGCTATTACACAAGGAGTGAATTTACTACCAACACGATTTCTGTGATGTGACCCTGTAGTTGGCATTACATGCAGCAAAACGTTTTGTTACATGCAGTCAAAACTTCCTAAATGCTAGCTTTAATCATTAATTCCATATTCTTGTTGAAAAGCCTTAAATAGAAATTTTGACAACCCAAGATATAGCTCTTATGTGAAAAATAATGAAAATAATTAAACTCCTACTTATGTAAGCCAGAAGAATTACTTAAAATGAACAGCTTTCTGATAGTCTAAGTCTCTATTCCACATTCACATTCACTTCTAGTACAAAATAGATGGGATTTTGGCTGTCAATAAGGGAGCAGTTAAATATAGAGAGAAGAAATCGTAGAAATGAGAGCTCCACATCCACAAGCAGAAGGCAATGGGAAAAAAACAAAGCAAGAGCAGTTAACAGCCCCTCTGGATGGAGAGTCTGGTGCTAAGAGTCAATAGGATGTGGAATTTGGTGACCCCAAGATGTGGTCCCAGAGATGGAGAATGAAAAAATGATTTATGACAGTGGGGTCTGAGTTCAAGAGAGACTGAAGTAAACAACTGGTTACCCATTCAAGGAGCTAAGACAGAACCCCTGGGTGGGAATGAAATAATATTCAGATTGCAAATGGCACCCGATATCATATGTATGACCAATTAAATGTACACAGTGGATCTGAATATTTACAAGGCTTCAGAATGACTTGACTTTTGCATTGCAAGGTGGATTCCTAGCCACTGGGCCACCAGGGAAGTCTCAAGAATTACCTGACTTTTAAATGTAGAAAAGGGAGTGAATATATCTGTGACTACCAAAATGGTGGAAAAATGTAAAATTTGATTTTTATTCCTGTTACAGACTTCACAAAAAGGAATTTCACAATTGCAGAAAGAAGTCCCTCCAGAGGTATCACTGGAAACATCAGCTTGATTATATTTCATCTCACTGAGGGTGTGTGGGTGCTGAGCAGACTAGGAATAGTGTAGCGAATGGCTGTTGGTTTTGTTAGCCAGCAGTCAGAGCACTGCATGCCCATCATGGTGGCCCAAGATCCCTGTCCACCAAGACTGGTACACATGAGCCATGTGGAGACAATCGGATGCCACAGAACCTAAACATCTCGTCTTACAATATAGACAAGGGGGAGCACTGGGAGTTGTGTCCTCTTACCACATGGATAGGGCCTCTTTGTGTCAGGTAAGAGCCAAGACTTACAGGACAAGAGAAAGCAGCACTGAGAAATAGAATGAAAGTTAATGCTGTATGTGAACTAAAGTGCCTCCATCAGATTTCTCAGTAATATGCCATTCATTTCCTCTCTTGCTTAGAATCTACTTCGAATTGCTTTTCTTTCTGACACTTTCATTTAAAGTAACTCCACTAATCAACTATGTTCTACATTACTTGGTTCAAGATATATGGTCACTGTAAGAAGCCCATGACATGGATATATTAAGAAAGGAGGATATTAACCCTGAATACAGTATAAACTCATGTCTTAAAAATATGACTAGAAAAAAATACAATGTTAATATTTTCTACTACTGATAGATTTCATACTTGAGACAAGCAGAGTAAGTAGGATTAATCTTTTAATGTGAAAATTCAGAGGCCAGGTCAATGTTATTTCCTAGATGTAAGTAAATCCCACATCCCTCCACATGCCAATGGACCACAGAGCAGGAACCTCTCTGAGGCTGGTAAATGCTCAGACTTAAAAACTGTTGGCACTGATGAGATATAAAAGATCCTTATGCTCACAGTCAAGTTTGTCAGGTAAGAACATTCAGGTCTGCGAGGTTTTAAGTGTCTGAGCTGAGACTAGAACTTAGATTTCCTACCTAAGTACTCACCTAAGAGTCTCCTTTCCTAAGTACAGTCTCTCCCCTTCCAGTCTACTCATTATGTGAAAGGAAAGGGGACACATTCTGGGGATGCGGAGCAATACAAAGATCTAAAGTACAAGGAGTCCTGTTAGGTTGAAGGACAGTGTTAGGGTAATAAGAATATTCTTTATTTTGGTAACTAAGCTGTCCTAGATCTGCCTTATTCTGATTTTTATTCTCTAGTGCCCAGAGTCTGTTCCAGGGGCTATGCTTCCTATATGTGGGCAAGAGATTAACAGTTTTCCAGAGTTCAAAAGAAGCGACTGAGTCTTCTAGACAGCATTTACTTTTTCAACTTTAGATGGAGCTGACCAGGTGGGCGTGTCCTTGGTCTCAAAGCTTCAATTAATTTTTTTCTACCTTCCTCTTTTCCACTCACTTTACATTTTTCCTCCTGAGTTTTAATGATGCAAACAGCATTGTGGCACCATCATCTTCCATATATAAACTGAACATGGATTCATGTAATAGTTTTACAGCACTGAGCATTCAAGTCACAACTGCTGTCTGGTTTGCGTTGCTCTTACTGGCCAACAGAAAACACACTCAGAGACCTTTATAGGAAAGCAGAGAACTTCTTAACATAATAATAGCATCTTAACAATTCACTGGAATGTATTATGGCCTTAGCTTGTTTTGAGAGTCTGTTCTTTTCCAAGCTTCTGATGCATGTTTTTTTCCCTCTCACTACCCATAATGAACCTCATTCTGTTAATTTATTAGTCACTCAAAATCTGAGTGACTTGAAAACTGAAGACCATCCGCTTGGATAAATTATTTGGTGTAATGCCTAATGATACAACCTAAACAATCATATCAAATCTTACCCTTGAAATCCTAGTCCTGCAGTCTACTACCCCATTTAACCTAGCCCACAGAATAACTGGTGCTTAGGTACTGTCACAGAACTGCAATGTTGACAATAAAATTACAGATGTTATTTATCAGCTAAAGCATCTGTTACAGTCCTAGAAGATAATCACAGAGATGGCTGCTGCTTACATACAAGTGGCTGAAACTCCAGTTTCAAAGATCTTCCTAAAGTATAGTAGCCAGTTAAGAGAGCTCAGGTACTAATGACATTCTTAAAAGAATGCATTTAAAATCTGCAACAGAGATATGCTCATGAATATTTGAAATGAAAAAAAAAACAGCCTAAAGTTTCAAGATTGATTGCACAGCTATGTCTGCATTTACTGAAAAGATGAGGATGGAGGGTATGGGAAAAAATATTGCTTTGACTGAGTTTTTAAGAGAAGTGATGTGTTCCAGTTGGGGGGGCTGGGGGTAAAGGATGTAATTAATTATACTCAAGTCTAGTTTCAGGATTGAATGGAGGGTACCCCAGCTCTCATAACGTTGCCAGTGACAGATTGGAGCTGCACAGATGCAGCAATGGCCCTTGCAGTGGGAGTCATTACATTAGGTGTCAGGCGATGTAAATCACAAGCAAAGAATGCAAACCCCCACTCAGAGACAGAGATTAGAGTGAGCCATGGAGTTGAATTATTATGTGAAATGTCTTTCTGCTATTAGAACACAAAAGAGACAAGCCAAATTGCCCTTTAAACAACTGTAAATGCCAGACTTCCACACAGGGAATTTCTTTATCTGTGTTTTATATGCAGGCAATACTTTCCTTATTGTTCCCACTGATCCTCTATGGCTAAAGAAAAAAGAATGGAGGATGCCTTAGTCAGCTTGGTTGCCATAACAAATACCAGAGACTGGGTGGTTTAAAAAATAGAAATCTATTTGCTCATAGTTTTAGAAGCAAGGCTTAGTTTCTTGGTGAGATTGCTCTTCCTGGCCTGTAGATGGCTACCTTCTCACTGTGGTCTCAAAAGCCTTTCCTCAATGTGTGCTCATGCAGAGATCTCTCTTTACTTATAAAGCCACTAATCCTATCTGATTAGGATCCCATCCTTTTGACTTTATTTAAACTTAATGACCTCCTAAAAGCCTTATCTCTAAATACAGTCACAGTTGTGGTTAGGGCTTCACCACTCAAATTTTATAGACACAGTTCAGTCTAGATCAGAGCTGATGCGCACTGGGGCTGAAAGCATGATTGTTTTGTTACCAGAGAGACCTGTTCTCTCTTCATCAGAATAAGTCACAGGATCTAATAAGCAAAACAGAGTGTAATCAGGGTCCTGCAGCTGTCTATTAAGGACATTGCCCAGGCTGAACAGAAATGAGTAAGTACTCAGTCACATTTGGCAGCGATTTTTGAAAGATTAGACACTCTGACTTACTTCACTTAGTATGATAATCTTTAGGTCCACCCAAGTTTCTACAAATGGCATTTTTTCATTCTTTTTTATGGCTGAATAGCATTCCATTGTATATATGTACCACATCTTTTATCTTTTTATCTGTCGATGGACATTTAGGTTGTTTCCTTGGTTTGGTTATTGTAAACAGTACTATGAAGATAGGGGTGCATGCATCTTTTTGAATTAAAAGTTTTGTCCAGGTATATGCCCAGGAGTGGAATTGCTGGATTATATGGTAATTCTATCCTCAATTTTCTGAGGAACCTCCATTTCATTTTCCATAGTAGCTGCATCAACTTACATTCCCACCAACAGTGAAATAAGTTAGAAAAACAAATGTCCTATGATATCACTTACATGTGGAATCAAAACTATGGCACAAATGAACATGTTTACAGAACAGAAACGGACTCACATAAAGAACAGACTTGTGGTTGCCAAGGAGGAGAGGTAGTAAAGGAGGGAGAGGGATGGAGTGGGAGTTTGGGGTTACTAGATGCAAACTATTATACATAGAATGGATAACCAACAAAGTCCTACTGTAGAGCACAGGGAACTATATCCAATCTCCTGTGATAAACTATAATGGAAAAGAATATTTTAAAAGAATGTATACATGTGTATAACAGTCATTTTACTGTACAGCAGAGATTGGCACAGCAATGTAAATCAACTATATATCAATTTAAAAAAAGAGTATGACCTGAATGAATAGTACAGTTCAGGTGCTATCAAACTGTGAACACTTGGGGATCCTTTCCCAATATCTGAGCACTGCCATTTTCTACCTCTTCCCTTCCGTAATACCTTGCTACCAATAGGGAAGATGTGGTGGCAGTTCATTGGACCTTTTGTTCCTCCTGCCTGAACCTCTTGACATTCCTTACTCTCACTCCTTTCTGACCCATGTGAATTATCTGAAAATGGAGAGCTAGAGATTCCTAGAAATAGACAACTGAGGGTTTTCTCTTTGTCAAGAGCTACACAAACAGCTCAGTGACTCAGAAGCAGAGATTTTGGACACATAACATTTGAAATGGCATATAATCATACCCATAAAAAAGGAAAACACTAATTCAAAGAGATGGATGCACCCCAATATTCATGGAAGCACTATTTACAATGCCAAGATACGGAAACAATCTACATGGCCATCAAGAGATGAATGGATAAAGATGTGGTATAGATACATAATAGAATACTAGACAGCCTTTTAAAAAATGAAATTTTGCCATTTACAGTAGCATGGATGGACTTGGAGGGTATCATGCTTAGTGAAATAAGTCAGACAAATACTGTATATCACTTATATGAAATCACTTAGATATCAAGAAAACTAACTAGTGAATATAACAACAACAACAAAAAGAAACAGACTCATAGAGAACATACCAGTGGGAAGAGGGAAGAGTGAAGGGGAAAGAAGCGTAGGCTTCCCAATTATCTCTGGAAGCCTACTGATCCCTAAACACAACAAGACCTTTTGTGCACTCAGCCTTTTTATACACTCTATAATCTGCAGAGAATCCATATCCTTCAGTAAACCCTTAATAATGATTCATTTTAAAATGTTTATTTTAAATAGATTGTTTTTTTAAAAAGTTTTAGATTTAATGCCCATCATTATCAAGTGTTACATCTCTTGTATTTCTGGTATTGGTAGTTTGTGTCTTCCCTTTTTTAATCTTCACTATTCTTGCCTGGAGAATCCCATGGACAGAGGAGCCTGGTGGGCTACAATCCACGGAGTCGCAAAGAGTCGGACGCGACTGAGCAACTTCACTTCACTTCACTCTGGCTAAGTTTTACTCTTTTCAAAGATCCAGATTTAATTTTGTTGATTTTTTCTATTATTTTCTTATTTTTAATTTCACTGATTCTTCCTCTAATTTTTATTGAATCTATTTCTTCTCTTTCATTTGTTTTAGGCTCATATTGCTCTTCTTTCTCCAGTTTCCTAACATGTAAGCTGAATCATTTTTAAATCTTTCTTTTTTTCTAAATTTAATGCTACAAATTTTCCTTCAAGAACTGCTTTTGTTGCAACCTTACACATTTTGATTGATAAGTTTTATTTCCCTTCTTTGTTTGGTTCAAAATGTTTTAAAATTTATCTTGAAACTTCTTTGATCCATATGTTATTTAGAAATGTGTTGATTAATCTCCAAATACTTGTGGAATTTCTATTTTTTACTGATTTTAAATGGAAACTTATTGTGGTCCAACTATATCCTTCACATGACTTCTATTCTTTTAAATTTGTTTAGGTGTTTTTCATCACCCAAAATGTGATCTATGTTGGTGAATGTTCTATGTGAGTTTGAGAATATATATTCCACTGTTGTTGGATGGAGTACTCTTTAAGTGTCAATTAGATCAAATTGACTGATGATGTTTTTCTGGTCAACTATGCCATTACTGATTTTCTGCCTGCTTCATCTATCAATTAATGAAAGGAGGGCACTGAAACTGCCAACTATAATAGGCGATTTGTCTATTTTCCCTTGAAATTCTACTTGTTTTGTCTTATGCATTTTGACAAACTGTGGTGAGATATAAATGCATTGAGAATTTTGTTATGTTTTCTGGGAGAGCTTTCTCTTTTTTCTCATTATGTAATGCTCCCTCTTATTCCTGATAATTTTCCTTATTACAAAATCTATTTTGTCTAAAATTAATACAGCTACTCATCTTCCTCCATCTCTTTACTTACAAACTACAGAATATTTACATCTAAAATGGGTATCTCATAGACAACATATAGTTTCATTCACTCTGATAAATCTCTTAATCGACACTTTTAGATCATTTGCCTCTAAAGTGACTACTGATTATATATAGATTAATGTCTACTATGGTAGTAATCATTTTTAATCTGTGCTCTCTTCTTTCTTCCTCTCTATCCCTGCCTTTTCTAGTTCTAATCAAGTGCTTTATGAGTACATTTTACCTCTTCTCGTAGAAAATCAAGAATAGTTTAAAAGAAAATTTAGTGATTCTCCTAGTGTTTACAATATATATTTACAATTAATCTGACTTTCTAATAACACCATACTTCTTCACAAGTCACCCTTGTATCTTATAACAGAGTATTCCCAATTCCAAATGCCTATCCTTACTAATATTGCCATCAATAGCCTCACTTTATCCAGATGTTAAATCAACCAAATATTCTCTTACCATTACTTGAGCAGTTACCTATCAAATAAATTAATGTTAATTAAGTTAAAATATTTTATTTCACCTTCATTTATCCCTTTGCAAACACTTTTCTTACTAATGTAGATCTGATTTTCTACCTAAGTCATTTTCATTCTCCCTGAAGAATTTCTAATATGTCTGCAGGGCAGGTCAGCTAGCAATATAAAACTAAAAAATTTAGGAACTCCAAGCCTTATAAAAATCGAGTCCCCCAAGCATTGCACTGTGCCAGGAGACTTCATGATGCACACCTAGTTGTTAAGAGCATCGGCTCTAGAGTCCAATTGCCAGGGTTTGAATCCACTAGGTGAGAAATATTGAACTACTTTAAGGTTCAGTATCCTTATGTCACATTTACACAGTGAGAATTAGTGCTCATCTCACTTTGGCTGGCACATACTAAGCCATACTCAACAAAACTAATAATTACGGTTTTGGGTGCTAAGAATGATCCAAGATATGAGCTACAAGAAAGAGGCCTTTAGAAGTATAGAAGTCCTGATAATTCCTAATACTCCTATCATTCTGCTCTGCTAAAATGCATCCTGTTCAGCAGATTACTATGAAGAGCACTAAAGAATGACCAAAGGCCATCACCAATTCTTTCTCTGAGACCCAGCATTTCCCAGGTCTAAGGGGTTGAATGCTGAATGACAGAAAGGGGTGTTAATCAAAATGGAATTCAGTATTACAGTAAAACTGAGATTTAGTGTATGAGAGGTTTGGGGTTTTATGCAATCATTTCTCTAAGATGTTGAAGCACTCTTCTGCTGCAACAAGAGACAGTATGAAACACAGAAGTCCTAGTAATTCCTAATACTACCATTCTGCTCTGTTGAAAGGCATTTTGTTAAGCAGATTTGTGGAAGAGCAGAGAAAACTGATAACAAGGACAGATCTTGATCTTGCCTTGAAATTACACATAATTTTAAAAAACACTACTTACCACAATGTGCTGTGCTTAGTCGCTCAGTCATCTCCGACTCTTTACGATCCCATGAACTATAGCCTGCCAGGCTCCTCTGTCCATGGGATTCTCCAGGCAAGAATACTGGAGTGGGTTGCCATGCCCTCCTCCAGGGGACTTTCCCAACCCAGAGGTCAAACCCAGGGGTCGAACCCAGGTCTTCTGCACTGCAATCAGATTCTTTACCATCTGAGCTACCAGGGCAGCCCAAGAATACTGGAATGGGTGGCCTATCCCTTCTGCAGATCTTCCCGACTCAAGAATCAAACCAGGGTCTCCTGCATTGCAGGTGGATTCTTTACCAGCTGAGCTACCAGGGAAGCCCCACTTACCACAATATGAACATTTAAAATGCCTTTTTCCCCTACTAGTAATGAAATACTAAAAATTCACATTGTTCTTCCTGGATTGTAAAAATTTTTCTTCTCACCATTGCTTTGAGTGCTTAAAAACACTATATAGATTATTACACTGCATTTAGGATCAGGGTAAAAATTATTAATGTTTTTAAAGTTGTATCAATTCATGAAAAAGACTCACTAACAAATGTACTGCTGGATCATTGAAAAAGCAAGAAAGTTCCAGAAAAACATCTATTTCTGCTTTACCGAATATGCCAAAGCCTTTGACATCCACAATAAACTGTGGAAAATTCTTAGAGATGGGAATACCAGACCATCTGACCTGTCTCTTGAGAAACCTGTATGGAAGTAAGGAAGCAACAGTTAGAACTGGACATGGAACAACAGACTGGTTCCAAACAGGAAAAGGAGTACATCAAGGCTGTATATTGTCACCCTACTTATTTAACTTGTATGCAGAGTACATCATGAGAAAGGCTGGGCTGGAGGAAGCACAAGCTGGAATCAAGATTGCCGGGAGAAATATCAATAACCTCAGATATGCTGATGACACCACCCTATGGCAGAAAGTGAAGAGAACTAAAAAGCCTCTTGCTGAAAGTGAAAGAGGAGAGTGAAAAAGTTGGCTTAAGGCTCAACATTCAGAAAACTAAGATCATGGCATCTGGTCCCATCACTTCATGGCAAATCGATGGGGAAACAATGGAAACAGTGACAGATTTTATTTTGGGGGGGCTCCAAAATCACTGCAGATGGTGACTGCAGCCATGAAATTAAAAGACGCTTACTCCTTGGAAGGAAAATTATGACCAACCTAGATAGCATATTGCAAAGCAGAGACATTACTTTGCCAACAAAGGTCTGTCTAGTCAAGGCTATGGTTTTTCCAGCGGTCATGTATGGATGTGAGAGTTGGACTAAAAAGAAAGCTGAGCATCAAAGAATTGATGGTTCTGAAGTGTGGTGTTGGAGAAGACTCTTGAGACTCCCTTGGACTGCAAGGAGATCCAACCAGTTCATCCTAAGGGAGATCAGTCCTGGGTGTTCATTGGAAGGACTGATATTGAAGCTGAAACTCCAATACTTTGGCCACCTCATGAGAAGAGCTGACTCATTGGAAAAGACCCTGATGCTGGGAAGGATTGGGGGCAGGAGGAGCAGGGGATGACAGAGGATGAGATGGCTGGATGGTATCACTGACTTGATGGATACGAGTTTGGGTAGACTCTGGGAGTTGGTGATGGGCAGGGAAGCCTGGCGTGCTGCAATTCATGGGGTCGCAAAGAGTTGGATAAAACTGAGCGACTGAACTGAACTGAATCTTAAAGGCAAACCATATCCCAATTTTAACATCTCTAGGATGGTTTAATGTTCAGCCTCAGAATATAGTAAAAATAGACAATTATGCTGTTTTTTCTAAATATTAATCACAAACAAAAGTTTGCTCTACTCAAATCCTTGACACATGTTAAAAGAAGACTATAGAAGAAATTAATGAATTGAAGTTGGAGTTTCTCAGTTGTTAACATACTGCCTTCTAGAATGCCCTCTTTGCTTCGTAAATCCAGATATAGAGAGGCACATAATGAATGCTCCAATGAGGCAGAATGGACAGCAAAGTATGTTGAAGGTCTTATTTCTTTTACTCACTTCTAAGTATGAAAGACTTGTCCCCCCACAACCAGTCACTTCCAAAAAAATAATCTGTGTATGCTTTCACAGGCTGTGAAGTGAGGAATAGCACATGAAACTCTGGCCCTAATAAGAGAAGCTTAAGTTAACAATGAATGGAAAACAAAATAAAAGAAACAGTTCTTCAAAGAAACAGAGCCTTCTAGCTCCAAATGGTAAGATCAAGCTCTAAAATCAGAAGCCTTACCCTTATTTCACAATCTTGCTTTGGGCACCATGAGACAGTTTAAATACTGAGAAAAACCTATTTCATTTACTTATTTCTTATACGCAATAACAATACAGATTCTCTGTTCAAGATGAAAGATTTCGTTAATTACCAGGCAGGAGAAACTGGTAGGGCTAAGTGTCCCAGGAGTCTTGTAGCAAGTAGGAGGCTGGATGAGCCTGTTATCTGCAAAGTTTCCATTTACCGCAAACAACATTACTACAGGAAAAGTCTCAAGAATTTGTGACAGAAGCGATGCTATATATTTCAAGGAGCAAAGTGCAGTGTAGAGCTTAAATTAAGTGACTTGTTGACATATACTAAAGCAAAAACTATTTGGATCACCAAGGTGGTATTTTGGGGATATTCAGGAAGATTCCCCACTCCAGTATTCTGGCCTGGAGAATTCTGAGGACTATACAGTCCATGGGGTCGACGGAGTGACTTTCACTTTCACTTTCTTTCTGCCAAATACACATGAGTTAATGTTAATTTGCAGCTCAAAGGAATAGTGCTTACTGTAGATTTTTAAATTTATAATTATCTGCATAGTCAGACTCCTACACAAGTAGTTCAGTACAGTTCAGTCGCTCAGTCTTGTCCGACTCTTTGTGACCCCATGGACTGCAGCACGCCAGGCCTCCCTGTCCATCACCATCTTAATTTCATGGCTGCAATCACCATCTGCAGTGATTTTGGAGCCCAGAAAAATAGTCAGCCACTGTTTCCCCATCTATTTGCCATGAAGTGATGGGACCAGATGCCATGATCTTAGTTTTCTGAATGTTGAGCCTTAAGCCAACTTTTCCACTCTCCTCTTTCACCTTCAGCAAGAGGCTTTTTAGGTCCTCTTCACTTTCTGCCATAAGGGTGGTGTCATCTGCATATCTGAGGTTATTGATATTTCTCCCAGCAATCTTGATTCCAGCTTGTGCTTCTTCCAGCCCAGCGTTTCTCATGATGTACAGAATGAAGCCGGGCAAAGACTAATAGAGTTTTTATTTACCCAGATTCAAGAGGAAAGGGTATAGAAATCAGACGTGGAACAAGTTCACAAAATAAATTATATTCAAATCCCAGGCATTAACAGCATGAAAGGCAACCCTCATGATGTGTTAGCAAATAGAAAAATTTATAGCTGATACCTATATTGCATAATGATATTCCAAGGGAAGAAGAAACTATATTTTCATGAGAAATTAAGGGGAAGACAGAGAGGAAAGAAGGTTTATATTTTATTTCTTAGAGAACACAACTAAGATTAGAAATAATGACATTTGTGTATATTATCACCATAATCAGAGTCGCAATTATGAGTGAGAAACTTCAGAGAGCCTATTAAGAATATGTCCCATGAAAGACCCAGGTAACAGAGAGTAGGGAGTTCACTGGGGCCTAGTAAAGGGTGTCTGATGATTCATAAGTTTCTTAAGATTGAGAATATGCTCCCAGAATATAGAGCAAAAGTATAAGATAGAGGCAAGGAGAAATGCAAACATAACAGATGATTGGTCCAGGAGACCCAATATTTATCTAATAAAAGATTCCAAAAAGACAGAAGCAAGAAAAATTTAAAAAGAAAACTCTGGGTCCATGGTTTTGAACACAGAATTCTATACAAGTACCAGTCAAGTGTGAGGTCTAAATAAAAAATATTTTCAAATAATTAATAGTTCAGAAACTCAGTCTTATGCATACCTTTCTTAGGAATTTACTTAAATAATTTAGCCCACAAAATAAGGTGATTATAAAAAATAGAGTGCTTTTAACAACCTTGATAATGTAAAAGAAAAGGTATGCTTGACAGAGTGCAGAATATAAAAGGGAAAGAAATGAAGCGAAAGACAGACGTGCAAAATACATGCCCTTGTTAAGTATGGACTCTTGATGCAACAAGAGATTAATGTTAAAGTACAGTGGCTGAAATAGTAGAGAAATGGTGATATAATTTGGGGGGAAAGAAGCTAAAGATGAGAGTGGGGTAAATGAGCCATTAGAGCAGAATACAATATGCAATCTCCTAAGACAAAAATTTTAAAAATGAGTATTAAGAGAGAGTATATGTAGACAGGGAAATAACCAAAACTAAAAACAAATACTAAAAAAATGAAAACAGATATTAGAGAAAGGGTAGAGAAACATGGCAGAGAAGGCTACTAATCATCATCACAAATGCAACTATGTTTAAAAGCACTTTTATTTTTTACTCCAAAATATTTTAAATTTAAATTAAAGGGAGTAAAGTCAACATTTATAGTAATCTGTCCTCTTCTCCAGTGTGCTGGCATATTCTAGGCTTAGCCAGCTACTTGTTATTAATCTAGTTACCTTGGGCTCTCCCTGTTTACTCCTAAGAACTCCAGGAAACCTGTGCCTTCATTACACCTTCTACCTTCATCTGTCTGTATTTTCTCGCTGTTCTTTTGGGTATGATCTTAGCAGCATGACTGTCTTTGTTACTCTTCTAATAAAATTCTTTCCCCTATAACATTTAATTACTCTAATTTTCCAGTTGATCTGATTTGTTTAATGTGAGTTATATAAATTTCTCATATGAATGACAAAACATTGATAGTCTGATTTATCTTTCAGACATATTAAAACCAACTAATTTTCTCTTCTCAGAAAATTATGAGTGTTTGGGTGGCATCTGATTATTATTGACTGACATATTTAAGCTCCAGGGTGAACATAAAGATATTTTCAATTTAATGACTTTAATATGTCATTATTTGATGTTGATGAATTTCTACTTGTTAGGAGAAAATATCCAAGAATTAATGAACTTATTTGGACATCCTGTTACAAACTTGAAGTCTCAGTTAAATTAAACCATGTTGAAAAAAATAAAACAAACACATGCCTGAAATGAGCAAATGAATTTTTTTTAAGGCTGAATAAAAACAGACACAAGCAGCCTAGGAACAAGTTTACTAAGAGCTTTAGAAATGCTTTCAGTAGAGCCTGTAATAACATAAACATTTTCAATATAGTTTACTTGGAAGAGTTTGTGTGAAACTCCGCTCTTCCTTACACAGGGTACCATCTCCCTGACCTCCTACAGTCCAATAACAGTAACTTGACCCATTAAGTACTTGGTTGAAAATGAGTCAATTTTTTAAAAGTTTGAAAGCAACTCATCATTTAAAGTTTGAGTTTCCTTGTTAATTCTCTGTTTAGTTGATCTATCCATTGGTGTGAGTGGTGTATTAAAGTCTCCCACTATTATTGTGTTGTTGTTAATTTCCCCTTTCACACTTGTTAGCATTTGCCTTACATATTGTGGTGCTCCTATGTTGGGTGCATAAATATTTATAATTGTTATTTCTTCTTCTTGGATTGACCCTTTGATCATTATGTAATGTCCATCTTTATCTCTTTTCACAGCCTTTATTTTAAAGTCTAATTTATCTGATATGAGTATTGCTACTCCTGCTTTCTTTTGGTCTCTATTTGCGTGGAATGTCTTTAAATGATACAATAGACCAGTAGACCTAATTGATATCTATAGGACATTCCACCCCAAAACAATGAATTTCACCTTTTTCTCAAGCACACACGGGACCTTCTCCAGAATAGATCACATCCTGGGCCATAAATCTAGCCTTGGTAAATTCAAAAAAATTGAAATCTTTCCAAGCATCTTTTCTGACCACAATGCAGTGAGATTAGATATCAATTACAGGAGAATAGCACTGAAAAATTCCAACATATGGAGGCTCAACAACACGCTGCTGAATAACCAACAAATCACAGAAGAAATCAAAAAAGAAATCAAAGTATGCATAGAAATGAATGAAAATGAAAACACAACAACCCAAAACCTATGGGACACTGTTAAAGCAGTGTTAAGGGGAAAGTTCATAGCAATACAAGCTCACCTCAGGAAACAAGAAAAAAGTCAAACAAATAACCTAGCTCTACCCCTAAAGCAACTAGAAAAGGAAGAAAAGAACCCCAGGGTTAGCAGAAGGAAAGAAATCTTAAAAATTAGGTCAGAAATGAATGCAAAAGAAACAAGAGACCATAGCAAAAATAAACAAAGCCAAAAGCTGGTTCTTTGAGAAGATAAATAAAATTGACAAACCATTAACCAGACTCATTAAGAAACAAAGGGAGTAAAACCAAATCAACAAAATTACAAATGAAAAAGGAGAAATCACAACAGAAAACACAGAAATACAAAGAACCATAAGAGACTCCTATTAGCAACTATATGCAAATAAACTGGACAACTTGGAAGAAATGGACAAATTCTTAGAAAACTACAACTTTCCAAAACTAAACCAGGAAGAGATAGACAATTTTAACAGACCCATCACAAGCACGGAAATTGAAACTGTAATCAGAAATCTTCCAACAAACAAAAAAAAGCCCAGGATCAGATGGCTTCACAGCCGAATTCTACCAAAAATTTAGAGAAGACCTAACACCTATTCTACTCAAACACTTCCAGAAAATTGCAAAGGAAGGTAAACTTTCAAACTCATTCTATGAGGCTACTATCACCCTAATACCAAAACCCAACAAAGATGTCACAAAAAAAGAAAACTACAGGTCAATATCACTGATGAACAAGGATGCAAAAATCCTTAACAAAATTCTAGCAAATAGAATCCAACAACACATTAAGAAGATCATACATCATGACAAAGTAGGCTTTATCCCAGGGATGCAAGGATTCTTCAATATCTGCAAATAAATCAATGTAATACACCACATTAACAAATTGAAAAATGAAAACCACATGATTATCTCAATAGATGCAGAGAAAGCCTTTGACAAAATTCAGCATCCATTTATGATAAAAACCCTCCAAAAAGCAGGAATAGAAGGAACATACCTCAACATAATAAAAGCTATATATGACAAACCCACAGCAAACATTATCCTCAATGGTGAAAAACTGAAAGCATTTCCCCTTAAGTCGGGAACAAGACAAGGGTGTGCCAACTCTCACCACTACTATTCAACATAGTTTTGGAAGTCTTGGCCACAGCAATCAGAACAGAAAAAGAAATAAAAGGAATCCAGATTGGAAATGAAGAAGTAAAACTCTCACTGTGTGCAGACGACATGATCCTCTACATAGAAAACCAGAAAGACTCTACCAGAAAATTACTAGAGCTAATCAGTGAATACAGTAAAGTTTCAGGATACAAAATCAACACACAGAAATCCCTGGCATTCCTATACACTAACAATGAAAAAACAGAAAGAGAAATTAAGGAAACAATTCCATTCACCATCGAAACAAAAAGAATAAAATACTTAGGAGTATACCTACATAAAGAAACAAAAGATCTATATATAGAAAACTATAAAACACTGATGAAAGAAATCAAAGAGGACACAAACAGATGGAGAAATACACCGTGTTCATAGATTGGAAGAATCAATATAGTGAAAATGAGTATACTACCCAGAGCAATCTATAGATTCAATGCAATTCCTATCAAGCTACCAGAGGTCTTTTTCAGAGAACTAGAACAAATAATTTCACAATTTGTATGGAAATACAAAAAACCTCAAATAACCAAAGCAATCTTGAGAAAGAAGAATGGAACTGGAGGAATCAACCTGCCTGACTTTAGGCTATACTACAAAGCCACAGTCATTAAGACAGTATGGTACTGGCACAGAGACAGAAATATTGATCAATGGAACAAAATAGAAGCCCAGAGATAAATCCACGCACCTATGGACACCTTATCTTTGACAAAGGAGGCAAGAATATGCAATGGAGAAAAGACAACCTCTTTAACAAGTGGTGCTGGGAAAACTGGACAGCCACTTGTAAAAGAATGAAACTAGAACACTTTCTAACACCATACACAAAAATAAACTCACAATGGATCAAAGATCTAATCATAAGACCAGAAACTATAAAACTCCTAGAGGAAAACATAGGCAAAACACTCTCCGACATAAACCAAAGCAGGATCCTCTATGACCCACCTCCCAGAATATCGGAAATTAAAGCACAAATAAACAAGTGGGACCTAATTAAAATTAAAAGCTTCTGCACAACAAAGGAAACTAAAAGAAAGGTGAAAAGGCAGCCTTCAGAATGGGAGAAAATAATAGCAAACGAAGCAACGGACAAACAATTAATCTCAAAAATATACAAGCAACTCCTGCAGCTCCATTCCAGAAAAATAAATGACCCAATCAAAAAGTGGGCCAAAGAACTTAACAGACATTTCTCTAAAGAAGACATAAAAATGGCTAACAAACACATGAAAAGATACTCAACATCACTCATTATCAGAGAAATGCAAATCAAAACCACAATGAGGTACCACTTTACACCAGTCAGAATGGCTGCCATCCCAAAGTTCACAAGCAATAAATGCTGGAGAGGATGTGGAGAAAAGGGAACCCTCTTACACTGTTGGTGGGAATGCAAACTAGTACAGCCACTATGGACAACAGTGCGGAGATTCCTTAAAAAACTGGAAATAGAACTGCCATATGACCCAGCAATCCCACTGCTGGGCATACACACCGAGGAAACCAGAATTGAAAGAGACACGTGTACCCCAATGTTCATCGCCGCATTGTTTACAATAGCCAGGACATGGAAACAACCTAGATGCCCATCAACTGAGGAATGGATAAGAAAGCTGTGGTACATATACACAATGGAATATTACTCAGCCATTAAAAAGAATACATTTGAATCAGTTCTACTGAGGTGGACAAAACTGGAGCCTATTATACAGAGTGAAGTAAGCCAGAAGGAAAAACAAAAACACAGTATACTAACGCATATATATGGAATTTAGAAAGATGGTAACGATAGCCCTGTATGCGAGACAGCAAAAGAGACGCAGATGTATAGAACAGTCTTTTGGACTCTATGGGAGAGGGCAAGGGTGGGATGATATGGGAGAATGGCATTGAAACATGTAAATTATCATATGTGAAATGAATCGCCAGCCCAGGTTTGATGCTTGATACAGGGTGCTCAGGGCTGGTGCACCGGGATGACCCAGAGAGAGGGAATCAGGAAGGAGGTGGGAGGAGGGTTCTGGAAGGGGAACACATGTATACCCATGGCGGATTCCAACATGATAATGTAAAGAAAATAAATAAAATAACAAAAAATAAATAAATAAAAGCAACTCATCAATAAAATAAATTATGCAATAGCCCAAACAGATTAATGATGTGAGCATTCATTATTATATAGAAGCCACAGGTAGAGACAAACTCAGTGCTCTAGTTCTCACACACCAGTGAAACAGTTTCTTTGCCTAAGTGTCTGTTTCAAATGATTAAACAGGAGCCGCCGTCCCTTTTCCCTTTGCTTCTTGCTTTTGCCTGGTTCTGGTCACTGTTCTGCTTTATTAGATGCTTCGACTGTGCATTCCTATCTATACTTAGAACAAGGCTGAGTACATAAAACACTACAAGAGACTTTAGAGATCATTCCATTAAAACACGCTAATCTTATACACAAAACTTAAGAGTTGGGGAGGTGACCCCAAGGTCACTTAGCAAGGAACTGGCACAGGGCCCAGAGTACATGGCAGGCAATCACATGTCTTATGATCAAATAAAGAAATAAGTACTTATATCATGAAGAGGAATTCTTACCATGGGTAATATGTTGGACTCCTGAGGTTGGCCCCTGAACTCCTGAAAACTGTATGTCTATGGATATGTGAAAAAGCCTTTTGTTTCCCAAAGAGATGGTATACAATGGCAACCTGTGCCCCACCCCCAAAAGCTAAAGCAATAAAACGCATCTTTACAAATGGTGAACTCTTGGCCTTACAGGTGACATAGGCTTTCATATGGTTGTCCTGCTGTGTATGTCCATGTGTGGCATACGCAGTGGGTGGGGGAGAGCATTCCCCACAAACAGGCACACTATCACTGTTCCTTTTGTTCTCCACGCACTCACTTCAAATACATATGTTAATGTACGGAGGACCTCTGGAAAGAGAGGAAAGGTGCACAACAGAATGAAAATGACCGTACAAAGCAGGAGCCAAGATGGTAGTGTTAGCTCAATCACAGTCTATGTGGTCACTATCTCACTACACTGACATTTCTTCATTTATACAGTGGACAGTGATCTCCAAGGGCCCACTTGTCTATGACAGTTTGAGAGTATGCACCAAGTACTAGGGAAGAATATTGAGAATGTGGCTTAACTGATCTTATCAGGAACTCAATATAAATAAGAATATAAATCGTCCTGTGTGCTAATTTCTTGGTACACACACAGATCACCAAGAAAACCTCTGTGAGAAGCTTGGATGAGGTAGCTGGTTTTATTTCTATACTCAGGGAAGCAACTAGTATGTGGCACAAAACAGCCACTCCTTTTCTGACCTTGCAAAATAATCAGTGTTACAACTGTGTGTGCATATATGTGCAAGCATCTGTTTGATAGTCTTGAACAAAACTGAAATGCTCTGATATTTTTCTCCCCAGTTCCTATGGGGAGGAGTGCCATACTTAATGTAAAACTCAGCCTAAACTATTAACATAAAATGTTTCTAAACAACTCTGGAGATTTATAGACTGAATGTAGAATTACTCCCTGTTCTTTTTACTTCTAGTCCAAATGCAAAGAAATTAATTTTCTGGTCATAATTTCAGTACTTTGGGGGCATTTTTGGGACAGAAGTAAAAATAGAGCATCATTATATTGTCAAGTCTTATGGCTGACTGTGACTAATAGCTGCAGTGTCACAGACATAATAATCCAATAAAGCCTCTGTATACTCAGGGCCAAGCTACACCACAGCCAAGAAAGATGTAAATCTGGTGGCAGCAGCAGATTTCCATCAGCAATTCACCTTTAAAGATCACAGGTCTGTCTGTGCCCTCCCACTTTTGTCCCCTTACCTCACACCTTTCTCTTGAGTACTCTCCCTCTCCTTTATGGAATTCTGTGTGCATGTGGGAGTGTGTGTGTGTGCTCAGTGTGTCCAACTCATCTGCGACCCCATGGACTGCCAGACTTCTCTGTCCACGGGATTCTCCAGGCAAGAATACTAGAGTGGGTTGCCATTCCCTTCTCCAGAGGCTCTTCCTGACCAAGGGATAGAACCCATGTCTCCTGCAGTGGCAGGCGATTCTTTACCACTGCGTCACCTGGGAAGCCCCTGTGGATTCTGACTTTTCCTCTATCCTTGGGAAGCCAAAGCAAGAAGCACCCCACCATTGACCTTTTCTAAGAATTCTCTATTGAAATTGCAATGTTTCCTTCCTCTTAACTCATTATACAGATGAAATGAATTAAAGTTAGTTTTGTCTGTCTAACTACATTGTAAGATTCTTGAAAAAAGGATCATTTCTTGCTATGTTTTTAAATTCTGTCTTCCATGTCTGGCCTTGTTGTGAGTTTATTTCAAGTATGTCATGCATACTGAATCCTAAGCAAATCTAGTTTCTTCATTGCTTTTACCTGAGATAAAAAAAAGTACTATAAGATAGGAAAAGTACTATGCAGTCTTTGAAAACTTTCAGTTTTTCTATTTCATGATGGTCCATATTTGTACAACAATGGTCAAATACCTCAGTGCTCTTTCCTCTGTGTCCACTATTTTCTATGACAGTGTCAGATATATTAAAAATAATTCACACCTGACTGTCAACGTAAAAGAGAACTAATCAATAGTGTTGATCTGATATTTATGTTGCCTAGAGATAATGGACCTGCAATAACTCTCTTGGGGGAACTATATTTTAACTACTAGTCCAAAGTTAAATATAATATTCCTATGATATTTTACCTACATTAGTCTATGAGTTAAACAACCTATCCTAAAGTTTATGGCCAATGAGCTTTCAAAAACAGTCTATATACCAAGTAGCTGGAGTTAACTAGTGAACCGGTGTTAGGCCAAAATGGAAGTTATAAAGGAAAGACCTATCAAGATTTTATTTTCAGATAAGGAAGGCAGAAGGCTGACTCTTGATTGGCCAAGTGAGGAGTTTTGCTTTACTCACCATGTTGGCATGTATTTGCCCCGAAATGTTTTATCTTTTTTTGAAGGTTTAACCTGAATTAAAACTCCCTGACTTTGCCTTCATTATCTCTTGCGATTAGTTGCTTTAAAAGTTTGAGGAAAATTTTATAGAGGTTGCACAACACTTTTTCAAGGCTGGTCCCAGGCATCAAAGAGCTAAATAACGTATGAGAAGTTTAGTCATTCTGAATACAGATTCCCCTTTCTACTGAGTTTCAGCAGAAAAATATTGCATTTAGATAAAAAGCCCTAAGAATCAAAAACAAGTGAAACATTTGCCTTGTGAATATGACCACCAATTATATAGCACTTATCATTTACAAAGTGCCTTTGTATACCAAGCACTAAAAGCTTCAACCTCCTCACAGCTCACCGCCTACATTAACATGATTTTACTTTTCAGCTGTCTTACCAAACAATTTAACTATTCTACTGTATTCATCAACATGACTTTACAATTCCAGGTAACTCTTGCTCGTGAAGAAAGACATTGCAAATAATTCTGTGGCTCATTCCAGAGATGTCCCAAAGATACTCATATGAATCGTTCAGCAGATAGGATTGAGATCCATACCCTTGTCTCAAAAACCTTGCCTTGCTGTGTCCACCAATCCAAAGTATATTATGTCATGAACTTTACCTAATCCTAATCAATCTCCAACAGCCACCTGTAATCAGATTCCCAAACCGCATAATTATCCCCATTTAGCCTTCAAGATAGTACTCTTCCTTACCACAGTAAGGATAAACTCAACTTGTCCTTATCAACAAGTTATTCTGGTGATATTTCTGAGGACCCAGTATTCAACAATTGCCGGGAGCCGTCAGGATGCCCCCTCACTCGGATGACAAAGTCACGAGACTGAGAAGGAAACTGCAAAGTGGATTTTCCTTTGGGGCATCCCAAGGCAAGGCCCCTCCTGGTATTTTTCTTGGGAAGTTCTGTTTATGCTCATCTGTTTATGTTTTAGCTCATCTCAGATCAGTCCCAGTTAGAAAAAAATCATCCTGAGATAATTCCCTCAGACCTTATTTCCCTCAGGGGATCCGGGAAGGCAGATTCCCTTTCCTGAGAACTGAGGAGGAATAAGGGACATTTAAATAGATCACTATACCTCCTACTAGCTACTGGGGAGTTTACCAAGAGTTCTCTGGGGGTCATGGCAAAGCCACCACCAGAAGGGCTTGTACTTGGGTCACCTTTCCACATCCCACTCCCCCGACCACTCCACGGAAGAGGCTCCCTTCCTTGAAAAAACCAGACTGGAATGGGACTTAGGAATGCTCATAACTGTGGCCAGCAGAGTTGGAGACACTGATTGCTTTAAGGTAGTGTAGACATAGGAATTCCTTTTAGTAGTTGCAAGGTTAATAGGGTTTCATTGTTAAAGCAGTGCTGCTAAACTGTCTCTTTGTCTTCTTTTCTCTTTCCTTGTAAAAACCAAAATAGATTAATAGAATAAAACAGTTTCCAGCTTAAGCCCCTCTTTCTAGCTTCTACATAGTTGCACCTTGTCAGGGAACATTTGGCAGGAGGCTTCCTGTGTCAATCCCTGAATATTCAGAGATGGGTGGAGAGGCACACCTTTTCCGGGGACAAAAGAAATGCATACATTCTTAAAGTAAAGTAACCATTTACAACCCCCTCTCTTTGAGATAGATTGTAGCTCTATGTTTCCTGGATAAGTTGCAAGATTTTTATCCTTGCTGAAAAGGCTCTCTTGTAAGATAGTGAATATTTGCCCGCATTATGCTAAATAAAGGTATGCTAGAGACATTCAAATGGTAAACATACTATTGTTAAGTCTGATTATGCAGAAATCCGACCTTTTGCAATGAAAATGAGCTTAATGTTAGAGTTGTTGATGGTAGGCAGAAAACAAGTTTGCATAAGATAGTTGTGATGTAATGGGAATGTTTTTTGGCTATAAAACTATAAGCTAACAAAAATAAAGTGAGAGACTTCTCCATCACCTTTTGGAGAGACTTCTCCATCACCCCACAAAACTAACAGCAATAAAGAGAGACTGCTTCATCACCACACACCGACTCAGCTCAGTTCTTCTGCCAAAGCCACTCATCCCTCAAGACCCCCGGACCCCGCTGGGGCTGGACCCAGGCAAACAATGCTTTAACTTCTGCTCTCATAACAGCCGCTTTAAGAAGCTGAGGCAGATCTCATCGTCTCCATTTTATACTTAAAGTAATTAAAGTTCACAGAAGTTAAGTAATCAGCCACATCAAAGAACATCAGCAGTGGAAGAATGAAAACAGGTCAAGTTCAAAGTAAGAGTTCTTAATATTAACTATGAGATCTTATAAGTCAGCCTGTACAGATAGGGAAATGTCAGATCTTTAAGACTAGAAGGGACAAAAGGAAATACACGTGAGTCTACATTTTCTGGAAGAGTGTATTGTACAAACAAGGGTGTTTGAGTTGTTACAAGATCACAAAGCGTGACCAAGATTGTGGAGAACCTAAGAAATAATGATATATAAGAACTCAATAATCAGAGGGGGTTGACTACATTTCCACTCACTGAAGGAGCCATGAGCAGGAAATGATGCAGAAGCACAAAGGGTATGGAAATACCAAGTAGGAAAATACCTCTTGAAAATTAAGACAAAAAAAAAACACAACTAGACAGATTAGATGAAAAGTCCAGGAGTACCAGTATAAAAGAGTTAACAGACTAACTGGATGATTTTCTAGGGACAGCTCCTGTAGGTGGATTGACATATAGGAATTGTATGCTTCTTAAGGGCACAGAGCAGAGGAATTTGTGGAATTAGGAAACATATATCAAAGATGAAACATGATAAAGTCCAGCCCAGCAGGGAAGGGATGGAGAAAACCAAAGCTTAGAGCAGATTCTAGATGACCTGCTGGTGTTCATAGAAAAGAGATAGGATTTAGCTGAATAGATGCTTTCTGACTGACACACACCATATCACCTTCACAAGTGTCATTCCTATGAAACCTCACAAAAAATATACTAAGAAAACAAAGTTCTGGGCTAGAAAACAAAAAAGTAGAGAAAAACAGGCACTGAATCCCAGCACAAAGAACTAGCCCAAAATAAGAAGAAGAAATTGATCAATGTATGGAATTAAAACTTAGAAACTTAGCTGAGCCCTCCTGAAAAAAAAATCAATGAAAGATCACAAGAGGGAAATGAAATATTACAGGTACCAACCATGATTTCAGATTTAAAGTCCAAAAGAAAGATATGGAATATGGGAAGATTGAAGGAAAACAGTGTCTTGAGGAATATATTGGAACAATCTCACCCTCAAAACAGCTCATGTGCAAAAAGTCTGTACCAGAAATTTAACTCTAAACGAATGAGAAGCTGAGAGGCCACTTATTCCCAGGGTCATTTTTCAGAGGCCCAATAAAAATCCACAAGAGACAGGAGCAGCAAAGCCTACATCAACAAAGAAATACAGAATTCAGAGGAAAATGGTAAAGAGTCAGCTTCATCACCAGTTTCTCAACTTTGCCTAAACATCAGTTCTCTCTCTTATACTCACAATGGGCACTGGTATCTTCTTTGTCCTTATACATACTTGAAGCATTGTACTGGGGACCCTTAAATCTCTACAATTCTTAAATGCTCTTCTTAAATGCTCTTAAATGCTCTTACTGCAGATGTGAACAGACAAGCCAATCCAATTCCACACTACTCATTTTCCAGTAGGCTCAAGATGCTCTGGAGAAAAATGAATCAAATATATAAACTAATTCTGAGATTTGAGAAAGGTTCTTTGATGATGGTCTCCTTACAGATGGTCTGACTATGAATTGCCTATTGAGTAATTTCCAGTTCACACACTTTTCCTTCACTTGTTTCCATACTGCCTAAGTTGACCTATCTCCTTCATGATGTGTGTTTATATACCTAAGACTGAACTGTCATTTTTCCAGGTTGAGAAACTACCACTAAGAAATTAGTATCTAAAACAACTACAGTGAATCCAAATATTCTTCTGCATTTTGGTGAGTACAATAACTCTTCAAGGCTAAAAGGAGCCATTCTCAGGCTCTAGATGATAAAAAGATGATCAATACTACCATTCTTTCCTCATGTATCAAGAGCCATCAATCTTTCTGTCACTGTAATAACAGACCAAGAAAGATGACAGTGTTAAAAGTATGGATCTACCAGTTCTTTATTCAAGTGTTTGATAAATAGACCATAGATGGCATATATATCTAAATGAAGTATTTAAAGCAATTAATTGATACATCTCAAACAGATTGCCTTCAAGTCTCATCTACATTGATATCTTTGCCCACTAAAAATCTTCTTTAGATATTACTTTGATTAGTTGAATCAAACCTCAAGGCAGAAGGTGGGAAGATACATGAAAGTTTAAAAAGTCAAGTGGCCACAGCACTAGACATTTCTTTTGAAAGCCTGTATCCTGAAGCTAAAATGTGTAAGGAAAAGTGATATTTGCAATAAGTCATGGTTTTGCCTCCTGGTATATACATCTCCTTCCATATTTGCTAGCTACATCTCAGACCACAGTAATACAGCTTCCAGATCTGTGATGTCCTTTATGTTACTTACTTGGTTAGTTGAGGAGATGCTGAAGCACAGGGAGGATTAAGAAGAGGAAAGGGGGTAGGAGACACCCCCTGAACTCACAATGCCCATGACACCTTTCATACCAAAAACCCTATCCTTCTGACTGTCTGCTTTGTCCTCATCCTCGGGAGCACAGCTCTACTGTGTGTGTGTGCTCCCCATCTCTGGGCTGGGCTGCAGATCCCCAAGGTAAGAGACCATTTCCTACTTGTCATTCCCTCTTATCCCTTTTCTGAGGATTTATCCACTGCAATTCTTCTCCCCTTAGAAAAACAGACAATAAGTGGCCAAAGAACTACATCTAAAATCCTTTTAGTGCTCTCATGATTTTCTGAGCCATTTTCAGCACCAGTTATTTCTACATTTGAAAATCATATGTCACTTCTGGATAAACATGGTGAGCAGGAAATGGAATGGTGCTAGACTGGGGGAAGTATTATTTTGATGAGTAAACCTCATGGAATTATTTTATTCATTAAATGTCATACTTGTATAAATTTGATTCAAATTTTTTAAAAAACACAAACTTTTATTTTGGGACTGGTTTGTGCACCCACTTTGTGCACAGACAGATTTCAGGGAATGCATGCCAGGCCAACAGCTGGATAGTCAGTGACCAAAGGACAGTCTTTTCTGGATCATTTTGACTCATTAGAACTCCATGAAAAATATGAATTCCCACAAATGCCTACAAATGATGAGTAGAGTTTACCCTGAAATGAGACAGTAGGGTCCTGGTACTGCTAGGAGAACCTCTCATTTTAATAAAATTATCATTATATCTCTTGATTCTCCTGAGAAATCACAAAACAAAATAACAGGAAGGGAAAATAAAAGCTTACAGGATAAGGGTAGTATTTACGTGATTAAGATGCACCAAGCTACCTTCCATTCTGGGTGTGTGTGTATGTATATATATGTAACGAATCCAGCCAAACCACCGACAAGTAACATTTGGAAATTAGACAGAATTGATTCCTAGATTCAAGCAAAAGTTCAAGGTGAGAGGGAGGAGGCGAGGAGCAGACTCCGATGGAAAAGAAGTCATTACCAGCTGGCTCCTCTGGAATACCAATAAACCTGAGTCTTGTGAAAGCATATTTTTATGGAATTTCATAAACACTCCCCTGTGGTCCCTTGACATTTCCAACCTAACTACATACATAAATGGATAAAACAGGCCTATAGAATAGCCAAAAATGAGAGATGCTGAAATAGGTAGCTGGAAAGATTTTTGCTTAAATGAGGAATCAGAATTCCCACTGGGTTGAAGTACCCAAATGATCTACACTTATACTAACTAGGTGTGTGTGTGGTGACTGTTTTGGTCAAAAGTCCAAGGAACAGATGGGTTTTGGGGTTTCCTTATGGCTGGATGCCAGCTATGACTTTAACTGATTAAGGACCAGTTTCTTTGCAAAGATATTTAAACAAGTGACACTCACATCCAAGGCTTCCAGTTGTTTCTAATTAACACTCACGGAAGTTGTGAAAATCTTTACCGGCAGCCATTTTGCTTATTTTGTGAATCAAAAATGATGTATTAATAAAAACACTTTTCTGTGACTCTCAAATGTCCTTACCTCCACAAAGATCCTGAGAGGCACGTCCTTATCAGCCCAGATGAAAACAGTGAAACTGGATCTGTTGAGAAGAGATCATGTTTAGAAAAGTTATTCCCTGACCAGCAAGCTACACATGTACCTTCGTACATTATGAACAATCATTCTCTTCTACTTTCTTCCCACCATACTTTTTTAAACATTTTTATTTATTTATTTGACTGCACCAGGTCTCTAGTGGCAGCACTTGAGTTCTTCTATCTTCATCGAGGCATGCGGGATCTTTAGTTGAAGCATGTGAAGTTTTAGTTGCAGCATGTAGGATAGTAGTTCCCTGACCAGGGATCGAACCCCAGTCCCCTGCATTGGGAGCCACTGGGCCACCAGGGAAGTTCACTGCACTGTGCTTTTAGGTGACATCGCTTGCCTTGCTTCCTCTAGGGAAGTCCCTCTCTAGACAGTTAAGACTGCATCATCAGCTAGAGAAAGACCCAAGTAAGGAGAGCAGAACCTCCACGTTTGACTCTAGAAGAACTCTAGCAGAAGCTCACAGGTTTGCTCTTTGGGGATCTAGCAGTTTCAAGACTCTCCTGAGGCGCTCATGGCTATTCAGAGTCCTAATGCAGTATTCTACTAGAGTTCTCTGCAGATTCTGCCCGATCCAACCACAGTGTGGCAACCTCATCAGCTCCTTCTGGATTTTGGATAGAACTTCTTAAAAGTGTGGGCTTCCTTGGTGGCTCAGATGGTAAAGAATCTGCCCGTAATGCAGGAGACACGGGTTCGATCTCTGGGTCGGGAAGATTCTCTGGAGAGGGAAATGGCTACCCAGTCTAGTATTTATGTCTACACACAGTTACTGGTGGAATCAGATTGGAACTGTGATCTGACTGACTCCAAAGCAACCCAAGTGGCAAGTTATAACGTACCAAGCACTAGAGCTACATAATGCAGGCATTTTC
This sequence comes from Antilocapra americana, assembly GCA_007570785.1. Taxonomy (NCBI): domain Eukaryota; kingdom Metazoa; phylum Chordata; class Mammalia; order Artiodactyla; family Antilocapridae; genus Antilocapra; species Antilocapra americana. The sequence goes on along the minus strand of ML663443.1, from coordinate 1,619,562 downwards.
ACATGATTCTAGTTTATAAGGCTTATTGTTAGATGACTGCAGGGGAAGACTGCATTCCAAAATGTATGCCAGAGTGAGCAACAACTCCAAATGTAAAAACTGTGGTTAGAAGATGTCCCACGCTGCAATTTGGTATTCCAATATTCTGAAACCTTCAATCCCAAATTAATATGAAATCTCATCACTCACCAGAAAGGAATCCAGACCCAGCTACTACTGACCTTGTCAGAAAATTTCCTGCAAAGGTGAAATGAGGTTCACGAAAGACATTTACATGTTTTAAAGAAACATCAGAGAGCAATCTGGGGAAAACAGCACCAAACATGGGGAATTCTTACCAATCAAGCCTTGTGGTTTGGCCGCTGCACTGACAGCCTATGAGCTGGACAGAGACAAGGGAGAGCATTTGTTATACAGTAGCTTAAATGTAACACAATAGCATTAGCACTTTTTGTCATGATCGCCTCACCCAAACCCATTCATCCCACGGTGTAACTGAACAGGAAACACAGGGGTCAGGGAGACTTAAAATCTCAAATCTTATCCCCAGCTTCCAATACCTGAATCCATTGAAAATTTTTATCAGTGGCACCAAGTGTTGAATATGTTAGAAGTCAGCTGAACTACCAGACCTGTCTTAGAGTGAAAATGAGCTGAGTGTCTCTCAAACTTAGAGACTGAAGGCTTACTGTGTATGAAACATGATATGTGGTCCCAGCATTGTCTGTAGAGCAGGAAAATGCCCAAAATGTATGGAAGGGTTAAGATTTGGAGGAGTATGACCTACATATTACCTTAATTGCTGGCCTGTGCCTTCAGGATTCCTACCAAATGTCACAATGAGGGTAGGTAGACTGGCAGACTACCATTCCCTGCTCCCCACTTGATCCATGAATCTCAGCCTTCCCCCTTTTCCAAAGATAGAGCTGGGCTCTAACATTACATTCAGATCCACATTCTCATACCTGTTGAAACAGGAATTTAAGCAGCACCCTGCACTCTTGACTCCCGAAGTTTGATTTCTACAATCTAGTCCACTCAGTATGTCGACTGCTACTGGCTTTCCAAAAAAAAAAATAATAAAAAGAAAAGTCAAAATTCTGATTTTAAAACGTCGAAGTGTGCTTTCTTTGAAATTCAAGCAGTCTGATTCTGCCAATGTCTTTGTAACAGTAGCACTCACAGTGTACAGAAGAATACAAATAAGTATGGGTAAAAACATGGTCCTGCTTAATTAGAACAACTGGTCGTAGAAACACGGTCTCTACCATTGAGTTAGTCAGCAGTGTCCAGCAGTGACCCTGCCACTGCTGGTAGTTCCTACCTCTAGAGACACAGGGAAGGGATCCGATACCTTGTGTAACGAGCCAGGAGACAGCCAACTTGCCCTCTGCCCAGCATCCCTCACCTCTCACTACACAGCAATACACTTATTCATCTAGCTGCTTCTGGTTCCTTTTTCTTCATGTTACAAGTCCACAGATTTATCAGTACTGGACTTTTCCGCAGCAGGTCCTGAAAAAGGTAGTAACTGAACAAATCTGCAAGGAGACTTGCCTGAGGGTGGACAGCTTAGCACCACAGAGGGAAAGTTACTTAACTTGGAAACTTATTTAGGTGAGTGGCTGGAACAAACATCCTCTTAAGTGTATGCCTATGACATACACTTAAGTCCATTCACTATCATAAAACATTAAAGACTGTGCCTGATGATTAAATCCTGAATTTGTAAATCCTGAGTACCCCAAAATGATTATTTTTAAAGAAACTGATGAAATGGGCTATAAAAGCACAATTTAGACAAATAAAACTATCCAAATACACAATTACCAAATAAAAGGCACGCAATCTGACTTAATTTTCTGCCCTTGTAAATCTAAACTTTCACAAAACATTTCATATGAAAACTATGAAATCCCTAACAAGAAAACTTAACTGAAATGCAAAGAGAATGAACAAACAATTCTTAGGTAAAATTAAAGGCCAACCTGTATCCAATATTGGCTGAAGAGAGGCTTTGGGGTGTTGTAAAACACCAAGTGCAAATAAGATCAGGCTTTTAAAGGAAAACACGTGAAAAACCCCAGGACCACGTTTGGGCAAATATGATATCAAATACACAAGTACATTAAACAAAAACATAAAACTGCCCCAACGGTGACTGAAAGCTATTTGAAGTCATTAGGAAACAATTCCTGTGCCAATCAGACCTTTGATTTCCTCATTTCCAAGCTTAAAATGTCAGAAGTTTTTTTCTTTTTAATTAAATCAGCATCTGACGATTGATTCCAAAATTTAATGACACAAATGAGAACTCACACATACGGGCACCCAAGCGGGCAGCCACGCAGGTGGGCACGCACACAGGAATGCATGCAAGCATGGGCACACACGCAGGCAAGCAGGAAGACACGCACGAGGGTAGGCACACAGGCAGAGGCACACACACGGACATGCAGGCATGTGCATGCATGCCTGGGTACACATGCGGGCAAACAGACATGTGTATGCATGCCTGGGCACACATGCGGGCATGCACACATGGGCACACACAGAGGCACGCAAGCGGGCATGCATGCAGGCATGGGCACACACACAGGCATGCAGATGGGCAGGCACGTAGGCAGAGGCACACACGCGGGCATGCAGGCATGTGCATGCACGCCTGGGCACACATGCTGGCAAACAGACATGCACATGCATGCCTGGGGGTACATGCGGGTACGCACACATGGGTACACACGGAGGCACACAAGCGGGCATGCACACAAGTGGGCATGCACGTGGCCATGCACACAGGCATGGGCACACATGCAGGCATATAAGTGAGCAGGCACGCAGGCAGAGGCACACACGTGGGCATGCAGGCATGCGCATGCACGCCTGGGCACACATATGGGCACGCACACACACACACGTGGGCATACACGCACGGCACAAACGCAGGCATGCTGACAGGCACACACTTGGGGAGGCTCGCAGGCATGTATGCAGGCAAACAGGCATCTGCATACATGCCTAAGCACACATGCAGGTATGCACACACGCATGCATGCGGGCACACACACATAGGCACACTCGGAGGCACGCAAGTGGGCATACACACATGAGCAAACATGGAGGCACGCAAGTGGGCATGCATGTGGATGTGCGCACTTGCACAGACACGCCAGCACGCGAGCACACACGCTGGCACATAAGCACAAAGTTACTCTCAAAGGTAACCAAAAGCAACTAACTGTCCTAACCCATGCACAGTTCCTCTCAGTTTAAGTTTCTCCTTTCCAGGTTGAAAACAGAAACGGAGGGACCAAGACCAAGAATTAAATACATAGTGACAACAATCACACAAAGATTTAAAATGAAAAGCCAAAGTCAGTTCCCTGGCAGTCCTAAGACTCCCCTGTACCTGCTCAGCTAATCGTACCTTGAC
>ML663443.1:1604442-1615729 GCA_007570785.1 Antilocapra americana | reverse complement strand
GGGTGGGAAATAGGGGGAAAACATCAGAGCTGGAATACAGAGGCGTGTTGGGGGCTTTGGAATCTGTTAACACTGGACTGGACTAGGTAAGAATGCTCCAAGGCTTTTTTTTTTTTGGAGGTTTGCACTTGGTTGCAGACATTCTAGAAAGTTCAGAGTAAACAAACAACAAAGTGACTCATACCTGCCTCCTGATTGGTCAGAGCAGTTTAGAGTTAAACTGCAAGTTGAAAACAAACTTGGTAACCTAGGTAACAGACAACAGCCAATTGGATTGGTCAAAATCAGGCGCTCGCATGGTATTAATATTTCAGACTGGGCAGGAATATACCATCATGACAGGAAACTGGAGGGGTCTAGGGAGTGAACTAAATGAACTGATCCAGACAAGTGTCCTTGGCTAGTTAGGGGATGTGATGGGGATGGTATGGTCTGCTATTTCAATTTTTTCTACTGGACTCTCCAGAGGCCTTCAAGTGGAGAGAACAGGTTAGAAGAATTAAAATCCTCATCCCTTGGAAGTCCTAATTATGTGATTAAGATTGGATGACCAAAGTGTGGTTCCTAAATCCCCGGCATCCGTATCAGTTAGGGAGCTGCCTTTTTTTTGTTCAATTCACTTCAGTCACTCAGTCCTGTCCGACTCTTTGCAACTCCATGGACTGTAGCATGCCAGGCTTCTGTGTCCATTGCCAACTCCTGGAGCTTGTTCAAAAAAATCTTACTGAATTTTGTTGTTGTTATTAAGGTGATATTCACATAACACATAATTAAATTTAACATTTCAAAGTGAGTAATTCAGTGGCATTTAGTTCATTTATAATGTGCAACCACCACTTCTATGTAATTCCAGAATATCTTCATCATCTTAAAAGCAAATCCAGAATCATTTAAGCAGTTGATTCCCATTCCCTATTCCCTCAGCCTCTGACAACCACCAGTCTGCTTTCTGTCTATATAGATTTGCCTTTTCTAGATGTTTAATATGAATGGAATCACACAGTATGTGAGTTTTGTGTCTGACATCTTTCACTTAGCTTATTGATTTTGAGATTCCACTAATAAATATTCATTATTTTTGTTTATGCAGGATTTTTCTAAATCAGATAGGAGAAAAATATAGTTACCAAAAAAATCCCTTTATACTTTAATACCTATATAGTTAACCTTTACTGATATTTTTATTTCTTCATGTGGATTCAAGTTACTCTCTATTACCTTTTAATTTTAGCAGTAAGAACTGCCAAAAGTATTTCTTGTAATGGCAGCTTTGCCAGAAATAAATTCTTTCTTATTGTTTATCTGGTAATATCTTAATTTATCCTTATTCGTTCTTATTTTTGTTGTTCAGTTTAGTTCAGTCCTTCAGTCATGTCCAACTCTTTGCGACCCCATGGACCCCATGTCCAGGCTTCAACGGTATGTGAACTGAGAACTTTCAGATTTTCAAAAGGCAGAAGAACCGGAGATCAAATTGCTAACATCTGTTTGATCATAGAAAAAGCAAGAGAGTTCCAGAAAAACATCTGCTTGTGCTTCATTGACTATGCTAAAGCCTTTGACTGTGTGAATCACAACAAAATGTGGAAAATTCTTAAAGAGATGGGAATACCAGGCCACCTGACCTGCTTCTTGAGAAATCTGTATGCAGGTCAAGAAGTAACGGTTAGAACTGGACATGGAACAATGGACTGGTTCCAAATAAGGAAAGGAGTACATCAAGGCTGTATATTGTCACCCTGCTTATTTAACTTCTACGCAGAGTATGTGTGTGTGTGAAACTCGCTCAGTCGTGTCTGACTTTTTCCAACCCCATAGACTGTTGCCCACAAGGCTTTTCTGTCTATGGAATTCTCCAGGCAAGAATACTGGAGTGAGTTGCCATTCCCTTCTCCAGGGGATCTTCCTGACCCAGGGGTCGAAGCCAGGTCTCTCACATTGCAGGCAGATTCTTTACCATCTGAGCTACCAGGGAAGCATCACGTGAAATGCCAGACTGTGTGAATTACAAGCTGGAATCACAATTGCCAGGAGAAATAAACAACCTCAGATATGCAGATGATACCACCCTAATGGCTGAAAACGAAGAGGAATGAAAGAGCCTCTTGGTTAAGGTGAATGAGGAGAGTGAAAGAGCTGACTTAGGAGAGTGAAAGAGCTGACTTAGAAAAACAGCATTAAAAAAACTAAGATCATGGCATCTGGTCCCATCACTTCATGGCAAATATATGGGGGAAAAATGAAACAGTGGCAGATTTTATTTTCTGGGGTTCCAAAATCACTGGGGATGGTGACTACAGCTGTGAAATCAAAAGATGCTTGCTTATTGTATGGACACCTATGACAAACCTAGACAGTGTATTTAAAAGGAGAGACATGACTTTGCTGACAAATATTCAAATAGTCAAAGCTTTGGTTTTTCCGGGAAGATCCCCTGGAGAAGGGCATGGCAACCCACTCCAGTATTCTGAGAGTCATTTCCTAGGCACATTGATAAGAAGTCTAAGGGTCCCCAAGGAGAGAGGGGTCTGGAATTCTCAAGGAGGAAGAAAGGACAAACTTTTTTCTCCCTCTACATTCCTTAGGGTTATATAACAATAGTGTATCCTGCTTGAGGACAGTCTCTGGAAAAAACCTTCTGGCTAATCCTATTATCTTAAAATGTAAATTATAGGAGTAGGTCTAGTGAGGTCTTTACAACCTCCAGACATTCTTTTGATTCACTGTAATAACTAATTAGAGAGTATATAACTCCATTGCTAACACTAGCAAGGAGTACTCATTCTACCTCCTTCTGATGCCTATGTCAGAAGCTTTCTCTATCTCCTTTATACTTTAATAAAACTTTATTACACAAAAGCTCTAAGTGACCAAGCCTCATCTCTGACCCCAAATTGAATTCTTCTCCTCTCGAGGCCAAGAATCCCAGCGTTCTTTACTTGGGTTCAAAAACAACCTCTCAATTCCTGCCTGGAGAATCCCATGGCAGAGGGTGCCTGGCAGACTACAGTCCATAACGTTGCAAAGAGTTGAACACAACTGAAGTGACTCAGCACTCACATGGTTTTTCCAGTAGTCATGTACATATGTGAGAGTTGTACCATAAAGAAGGCTGAACACCAAAGAATTGATGCTTTCGAATTGTAGTGCTAGAGAAGACTCTGTAGAGTCCCTTGGACTGCAAGGAGATAAAACCAGTCAATCTTAAAGGAAATCAACCCTGACTATTCATTGAGGGACTGATGCTGAACCTCCAATACTGTGGCCACCTGATAGGAAGAGCCAACTCATTGGAAAAGACCCTAATGCTGGGAAAGATTGATGGCAAAAAGAGAAGGGGGCAGCAGTGGATGACATGGTTAGATAGCATCACCGACTCAATGAACATGAGTTTGAGCAAACTCTAGGAGATAGTAAAGGACAGGGAAGCCCGGCATGCTGCAGTCCATGGGGCTGCAGAGTCAGACACAACTTAGTGACTGAATAACAACAATAAACATTTAGCAGCCTAGCACAGTATCTAAGAGATAGTAACTAATAGGAAAGTGATGTTCATTTTTACCTAAATAGTAGTTATTACTCTAGGTAAAAGTATTTGTGTCAAAATAGGTGCCAGACATTTCCTTCCCTGGTCTTAGCTTGGCTCCCATGCATGAATACTTTCCTTACCTGCTTGTGCTTCTGAATTGCCCTCATTTCTCTGTGGAACATCCTCCACTTGCTCCCAGCCTCATCGCATCCCTGCAACCTTGGCTTTCTTAATAAAGATGTGGCATCAGGCATGCACCTCTTTGCTTGCATCTGCCTTCTGGGCTAATTGACACTGGACAGGAATCCTGCTCCATGATCAGCCCTTTGCTGCCCTCACCTGGCCTATTGCAGTGTTTGTTATAGTTGACTAGATGACCATCGGCCAGCAGAGGCTCAGACTGGCCTAGTTCTGACAAGGAGGCTACAGAAATAATTCCCTGGGCAACTCAGACTCACTGTGTCCCTTTCTCTGGGAGACAGGAATGAATAGGCTATGGCCAGCTCAATCTGATACACCAAAAGGGAAAATTGAGTGCTTTCACAACAGTCTGTCTCAGAATTTTTCAGGGCTACTTGTGGTTATGTCAGCATCCACAGGGAGAAGGCAAAAATCATATGGGAATCCCAGGCCTCATACAATTGCCTTTCTGAGCTCAGTTCAGTTCTGAACCTCTAAACACTAGGACCAGACTTCCCTGGCAGTCCTGTGCTTGAGACCCAAGCTTCCACTGGAGGGGGTGGGTTCAATCCCTTGTTGGGGAACTAACATCTCACATGCTCACAGAGCTCAGCCAAAAAAATTATAAAGAAAGAAATGCTAGGATCTACCTAAGCCATAACTATTTTTAAAAATCAATGCTCTCTTCCTAGTCTAGCATCACATGCTACTTTAAGGAGAGGATGAGCAGTGAGAGCACCATCTTGTTTACTGTGTGTTACATAAGATGCCAAGAGAAATGCATTTTCTTGAAGGCAGATAGCCTGAACCACCTCCCACAACAACTATCAAAAGAACAAGTACAAATTAGGGTGGGAGTGGGAAACATTGGGTGAAGGAGATCAAAAGGTAAAAAGACCAAACAAACAAAAAACTTTTAACACTGTAAGACTCAGCAGCTTGGATCACAGTTTCCCAAGGGGGCAAACAAGCCTTTTTACCATCGTACGTTCATTAAACAAGTATTTTATAGGTTAAAAAATTGAAAGGTGGTTGTTTTGGGAAAAAAAATAGATCATCCATTAGCTATCTACTTTTAAAAAGCGTATGTGTGTTTCTGTGTGTTGAGTGGGAGAGAGGTTAATGGAAAAAAGTAATACCAATACCAAACCCAGAAAATTCAGACAAAATAGAAAAATGCAGATATATCCTATCTTGGAATATTGATATAAACCCCCTAATTATTAGCAAATAGAATCCATCTTCACATGTATTAAAACAGTACATGTTAATACATATAACCAGTTATAATACATATAATCAGTGATTTTTTCCCCTAGAAAGGAAAGAACTACTCAAGATTAAGTATTAATATTATTCAATGTATTTGTATTAATAAACCAAAAGAAAAAAGATTTGGCATGTGGTTATCTTAATAAATGCCAAAACAGACAAATGAGAAAATTTTTCTATACCTGATTTGATACTTAATAAAATATGAAATAGATGGATATTTTCTTAACTGTGTCATACAAAAGGTTGTTAATTTTGAAACAGAAGCATTTTCATTAAAATCAGAAACAAAGCAATGAAAACTGTTTTGACTATTATTTAACATTGTTCTAGAAGTATTAGCCATTGCATTTAGAGAAAAAAAATAAAATATATAAAATAGGAAAGACAGAAAATACTGTAACACATAAAATGACTACGTATCATTAAAAACTCAGAAATGATAAATTATTGGAAGATAATTTATAAGACAATTGGTTAGCATTGTTAATAAAAATTCAGTAACATTTATAATCATACTAATATAAATTTAATGTATAAACTTCGTATTTATAAAAGTAGTAGTAAAGATTAAATTCCTTGACCTGGTTAACAAGATATGTACAATGCCTATATGAGAAAAAAAAAAAGTTATAAAACTCTACTGATAACTGTAAAAGACAACTTTGGTAAATGAAAAAGACATATATATTCTTGTACAGGGGGCTTCCCAAGTGGCACTAGTGGTAAAGAAGCCGTCTGCCAATGCAGGAGATGTGGGTTCAATCCCTGGATTGGGAAGATACCCTGGAGGAAGGCATGGCAACCCATTTCAGTATTCTTGCCCAGAGAATCCCACGGACAGAAGAGCCTGTCCCCATGAGCCTGACCCCATGGTAGTCCATGGGGTTGCAGAGTTAGACACGACTGAAGCTATTTAGCATGCATGCATTCTTGTGTAAGAATGTGTAAATAGATTTTAAAAATCAATTAATCTAAATACTCTATATAATCCCCCAAATATACTAATATAATATTTCACTTTGAAATTTGAATATGTAACTCCAAAATTTATTTAGAATTCATCTAGAAAATAATCATGAGGAAATTGCCAAAACCATTTTGAACAAGAAAAGAAATGAGAGGTGACTAGTTCTACCAGATATTAAAATGCTTTCCAAGGATATGGTAAGAAAAACTGTGTTACTGTAGTAAGACTAGACTAACAAATTAATGGGATATGATAAAAATCTTAAAAATAAGCCCAAATATACACTGAACAAATGGATTATTCTAGGGTTTCAAATGTAAGGGAGAAAGGTGATTTATTGAATAAGTTTCCTTCTACCACAGGCTGGCAATTTGGTGTAAGCAGAGGACTGAAAGTTAATGCTTATTTTTATTTTTCACACTTAAAAAAAAAAAAAAGAACAAGCTTAAATTGACACTGTCATTCACCAATGGGCGATTTCCCGGTGATTTCTTGGCATACAAAGACATGTGATCTTGTGACCTAGAAAACACTTAACATCAGAACATCTTGATGAATAAGTGATTACGAAGTTTCTGAGGGAAATAGTAGCTCACTAGAGCATTGATTGAAATGCAAGTTCTGACCTTTTCTAACAATTAAACCTGTCTTTACATACTAATATGTGATATCCAGAGAGCAAAACATATGTCTTTTTAATTGACTAGAAACAGATTTATAAAAAAGAAATGGAAACACTAACTGGCAATATTCCTCTCTGATATCATAATTCTTTTATTTACCTCAACTCTTGACACTGAGAGGAAATCTTGATTTGTTGCCTCTCAAAGTTTGCATCTTTTGGAATATTCTCATCCACGGTGCCCTAGTTTCCTCAGGGACTTGGACAGGTCCCAAGCAACTTCCACTTGAGTTCTAGCTGGTTATCTTAACAGCCCTGTGACCCTTACCTCAGTTTACATCTGTGCACATTGAGAGACTTAAACTAGATGATCTCTAAGGTACCTTAGAGTTCAAAAAAAATCTGTAATTCTAGTGTTTTAAATAAAGAATTATTTCCTTTACTTATTACCCCCTTCCATTAGAGAGTCTTTGTTAGTGCATCAGTTAGAGTGATCAAAATTCTAGACATAGAATTTTGTCCATTTCCAGGTGGCAACATTCAAACATCTGCAACTAACTGCACTGTTTTAGGACCTCTTCCTGGTTCCTGATTCCCCTTCATTTGGAATGCACCGGCTCAGGCTTTGGGTCTCTTTTCTATCCATCTTGACCCCTGGAGTGATCTCATTTGCTCTTCTATCTTAAATGCCATCTTGAACAATGACTCCGTAATATGTCTCCAGAGACCAGCTCTCACCCCCTACTCCAGTCATATATACCCAATTGCCTTCTAGACATCTCTTCTTGAAGGTCTAGTAGGTGCCTTTGTTATGATGTGATTTGTGTTATGATTTCTATTCATCTGTGTGAAACTCATATTATTTAAATGACCTTAAGTAGTTCAGAATAGGGTCACAGTGGCCAATGTGAATTTCCACAGTAGTTTTGAAACATCCACTGTAGAACCCTGAGTGTCTTAAAGTGATAAGCAAGGAGTACTATTACAGATAAAAACTTTGTTGCACAATGCCTTGAAACAGAAGGAGAAATTGGCAAAAGCCAAGACCCTCTCCCCTGTGAAATATTTGCAAATGCTGAGATTGACAAGAGGTTAATATCCAAAACATACAAACAGCTCACACAATTTAATACCAAAAAAGCAAACACCTCAATCAAAACATGGGAAGATCTAGGTAGACATTTCTCCAAAGAATACTAATGGCCAACAGGCACATGAAAAGATACTCAGCATCACTAATTATTAGAGAAATGTAAACGAGTTATCATCTGATGGAATAGCCATCATCAGAAAGCCTGTAAATATCATTAATAAATTCCAGAAGACCTGCGGATGCCGTCAGCACCGACTGGATGCTGTTTGCAAGTCTGCCTTCTCTCTTAGACTCAGGGCCCGGAGGTAAGGCGGCCTGGGTTTCAATCTCAGCTTTTCCATTTCCTGTGTGACTTTAGACCCAGTCTCTTCATAATAATGGCTACTTTGCGGGATGAACAAGTTAACATCCATGAAATCTTCAGGACGCTCGGCAGATAGAGAAATTGAGCGGTGCACGTACATCAAATGCCACTACTCCTCAGCCACCATCCCCAGGAACCTCACCTTCAACATCACGAAAACCATCCGCCAGGATGAGTGGCACACTCTGCATGGAGGAGTCCTGAGGCCACTGAAAGACAGGAGGCTACGCCCAGATCCTGAGAATTCCAGAGAACTCCTGGATCCAGGAGTTAATTAATCGATAGGAGCTCATCAAACGCCTCCATACCTAAACTGAAACCAACCACCCCCTAAAGGCCAACAAGCTCCAGAGTAAGATATACCAAGCAAATTCTCCAGCAACACAGGAACACAGCCTGGAGCTTCAATACACAGGCTCCCCAAGGTCACACCAAGCCCACCTACATCTCAAAACTCTTTACTGGACACTTCATTGCTCGTTAGAATGAGGAAACCCAGATCCACCCACCAGAACACCACACAAGCTTTCCCAACCAGGAAACTTTGACAAACCACACATCCAACCCCACCCATACTGAGGAACCTCCACAATAAAGGGATAACATAGCAATATAAATAAGATGAAAAGGCAGAGAAATACCTAGCAGGTAAAGGAACAGGATAAATGTCCTCCAGACCAAACAAAACAGGAAGAGATAGGAAATCTACCTGATAAAGAATTCCGAATAATGATAGTGAAAATGATCCAAAATCTGGAAAACAAATTGGAGTTACAGTTCAATAACCTGCAGACAAGGATTGAGATGATGCAAGAAAGGTTTAACAAGGACTTAGAAGAAATGAAAAAGAGTCAAAATACAATAAATAATGCAATAAATGAGATCAAAAACACCCTGGAGGCAACTAACAGTAGAATAACAGAGATAGAAGACAGGATAAGTGAGGTAGAAGACACAATGGTGGAAATAAACGAAACAGAGAGGGAAAATGAAAAAAGAATTAAAAGAAATGAGGACAATCGCAGAGACCTCTGGGACAATGTTAAACACACCAACATTCGAATCATAGGAGTCCCAAAAGAAGAAGACAAAAAGAAAGACCATCAGAAAATTCTTGAGGAGATAATAGTTGAAAACTTCCCTCTTTTGGGAAAGGAAATAATCTCTCAAGTCCAAGAAACCCAGAGAGTCCCAAACAGGATGAACCCAAAGTGAAACAGCCCAAGACACATATTAATGAAATTAACAAATATCAAACTCAAAGAGCAAATATTAAAAGCAGCAAGGGAAAAACAACAAATAACTCACAAGGGGAATCCCATAGGATAACAGCTGATCTCTCAATAGAAATGCTTCAGGCCAGAAGGGAATGGCAGAACATACTTAAAGTCATGAAAGAAAATAATCTACAACCCCGATTACTGTACCCAGCAAGGATCTCAGTCAAATTTGAAGGAGAAATCAAAAGCTTTTCAGACAAGCGAAAGCTGAGAGAATTCAGCAACACCAAACCAGTGCTCCAACAAATGCTAAAGGATCTTCCCTAGACAGGAAACACGGATAGGGTATATAATCTCAAACCCAAAACAATAAAGTAAATGGCAACGGGATCATACTTATCAATAATTACCTTAAATGTAAACTGGTTGAATGCCCCAACCAAAAGACAAAGATTGGCCGATTGGATACAGAAACAAGACCCCTATATATGTTGTCTACAAGAGACCCACCTCAAACCTAGGGACACATATAGACTGAAAGTGAAAGGCTGGAAAAAGATATTCCATGCAAATAAAGACCAAAAGAAAGCAGGAGTGGCAATACTCATATCAGATAAAGTAGACTTTAAAATAAAGGCAGTGAAAAGAGATAAAGATGGACATTACATAATGACCAAAGGATCAATCCAAGAAGAAGAAATAACAATTATAAATATATATGCACCCAACATAGGAGCACCACAATATGTAAGGCAAATGCTAACAAGTATGAAAGAGGAAATTAACAACAACACAATAATAGTGGGAGACTTTAATACTCCACTCACACGAATGGATAGGTCAACTAAACAGAAAATTAACAAGGAAACTCAAACTTTAAACGATACACTAGACCAGTTAGACCTAATTGATATCTATAGGACATTCAACCCCAAAACAATGAATTTCACCTTTTTTTCAAGCGCACACGGGACCTTCTCCAGGATAGATCACATCCTGGGCCATAAATCTAGCCTTGGTAAATTCAAAATGGCACAAAGACAGAAATATAGATCAATGGAACAAAATAGAAAGCCCAGAGATAAATCCACACATCTATGGACACCTTATCTTTGACAAAGGAGGCAAGAATATACAATGGAGAAAAGACGATCTCTTCAACAAGAGGTGCTGGGAAAACTGGACAGCCACTTGTAAAACTAGAACACTTTCTAACACCATACACAAAAATAAACTCACAATGGATCAAAGATCTAATCATAAGACCAGAAACTATAAAACTCCTAGAGGAAAACATAGGCAAAACACTCTCCGACATAAACCAAAGCAGGATCCTCTATGACCCACCTCCCAGAATATTGGAAATAAAAGCATGAATAAACAAATGGGACCTAATTAAAATTAAAAGCTTCTGCACAACAAAGGAAAATATAAGCAAGGTGAAAAGGCAGCCTTCAGAATGGGAGAAAATAATAGCAAATGAAGCAACGGACAAACAATTAATCTCAAAAATATACAAGCAACTCCTGCAGCTCCATTCCAGAAAAATAAATGACCCAATCAAAAAGTGGGCCAAAGAACTTAACAGACATTTCTCCAAAGAAGACATAAAAATGGCTAACAAACACATGAAAATATGCTCAACATCACTCATTATCAGAGAAATGCAAATCAAAACCACAATGAGATATCACTTTACGCCAGTCAGAATGGCTGCAATCCAAAAATCTACAAGCAATAAATGCTGGAGAGGATGTGGAGAAAAGGGAACCCTCTTACACTGTTGGTGGGAATGCAAACTAGTACAGCCACTATGGAGAACAGTGTGGAGATTCCTTAAAAAACTGGAAATAGAACTGCCATATGACCCAGCAATCCCACTGCTGGGCATACACACCGAAGAAACCAGAATTGAAAGAGCCACGTGTACCCCAATGTTCATCGCTGCATTGTTTACAATAGCCAGGACATGGAAGCAACCTAGATGCCCATCAACTGACGAATGGATAAGAAAGCTGTGGTACATATACACAATGG
>ML663443.1:1592422-1604342 GCA_007570785.1 Antilocapra americana | reverse complement strand
ATCCAGAGTGAAGTAAGCCAGAAGGAAAAACAAAAACACAGTATACTAACGCATATACATGGAATTTAGAAAGATGGTAACGAGAACCCTGCATGCGAGACAGCAAAAGAAACGCAGATGTATAGAACACACTCGTGAACTCTGTGGAAGAGGGCAAGTGTGGGATAATATGGGAGAATGGCATTGAAACATGTTAATTACCATATGTGAAATCAATCGCCAGCCCAGGTTTGATGCTCGGGGCTGGTGCACCGGGATGACCCAAGAGGAGGGAATCGGGAGGGAGGAGGGAGGGGGGTTTGGAGGGGGAGCATATGTGTACCCAAGGCGGATTCATGTAGAAAAAGTTAAATAATAAAGAAAAAAATAGGAAAAAAATGCCAGAGAGGGTGTGGAGAAAAGAGAACCCTTCTACACCTAGGTGGGAATGTAAATTGGTGCAGTCACCATGGAGAATAGCATGGAGGTTCCTTAAAAAGCTAAAACTAAAACTGCCATTTAACACAGCAATCCCACTCCTGGGCATATATCCAGAGAAAACCACAATTTGAAAAGATACATGCACCCCAATGTTCATTGCAGCATTATTTACAATAGCCAGCACATGGAAGCTACCTACATGTCCATCAACAGAGGAATGGAAAAAGAAGATATGGTACATATATACAATGCAGTACTACTCAGTCATAAAAAAAGAAGGAAATTCTGACATTCGCGATAACATGAATGGACTTGGAAGATATTATGCTTAGTGAGCTAAGTCAGACAAAGACAAATACTGTACGATATCACTTGTATGTGGAATGTAAAAAATAAAACAAACTAGTGAATATAGCTATACAGAAAGAGATTCACAGATACAGAGAAAAAATTTATGGTTACAGAATGAGAAAGGGAGGAGAGATAAATTAGGAGTATGGGATTAAGAGACACAAAATACTATACATAAAATAGATAAGCAGCAAGCAATTACATAACACAAGGAACTATATTCAATATCTTGTAATAACCTATAATCGAAAATGATCTGAAAAAAATATATAGCTAACAGAATCACTTTGCTGTATGCCTGAAACCACACAATATTATAACTCAGCTGTACTTCAGATTCAGGTCTTCCCTGATAGCCCAGTTGGTAAAGAATCTGCCTGCAATGAAGCCAACTGTGGTTCAATTCCTGGGTTAGGAAGATCCGCTGGAGAAAGGGAAGGCTACCCACTCCAGTATTCTGACCTAGAGAATTCCATGGACTGTATAGTCCATGGGGTTGCAAAGAGTCAGACACAACTGAGTGACTTTCAATATTTCAATTTAAAAAAAGACAGAAAATAAAAATAAAGAGAACATGAAAAAATAGACCACCACCCCATGCTGTCCTGAAGTAACTCTTACCCTTAACGTGGGACCACTG
This sequence comes from Antilocapra americana, assembly GCA_007570785.1. Classification (NCBI taxonomy): domain Eukaryota; kingdom Metazoa; phylum Chordata; class Mammalia; order Artiodactyla; family Antilocapridae; genus Antilocapra; species Antilocapra americana. The sequence continues at coordinate 1,602,931 of ML663443.1, read as the reverse complement.
TCCCGAGGGACTTGGAGGCTCCTTCCCGGAGGACCACTGCTGGCAGAACTTCAGCTGTCCCAAGGGTCGCTGCCAGAGGCCTTCTCAAGCTGTCCTAAAGCCCAAGACTCAGGCTCCAGCAGAGCCACCTCCTCCCTGTACTTCTCCCCAGAGTGGTTCCTTACTCCCTCCCCTTTATCTGTTTTCCCTACTCTGACTAACCTCTATTGTGTGCTAATTAGGTGCAATTAACAGAGATATGTGAATTGAATATTGACTACATTAGGTAAATCTCCAGCCCTGCGGCTCTTACCTGGCCTCACCGCTGGGCCCTGCAGCAAACAACCTCACTCTTAAGAGGTCCAAAATGAAATTCCTTATTTTTACAGTACAATTACCTCCTCCATCAGTCTTTCTGTCTTAGTAAACAGGAACTCAGTACTTAACAGTAGCTCAGGCTAAAATCTTGAAGTCCTTGCTTTCTCTTTCTCTCATGCTCCCCCCCCCCATACAATCTGATAGCAAATTCTGCAGTTCCTACCTACAAAATATCTACAGAATGCCATCACTTCTCACTGCTATCCACTGCTACCACCTTGGTCCAAGCTATCATCATATCTCACCTAGATTACTCCAGTAGCTTCCTAATTCCTCTTCTTGATGCTACTGCTCTGTAGTCAGTTCTCAAGACAGCAAACAGTGATTCTGCTAAAATGTAAGATTATAACCAGCTATAGAATTTATTCCTCACCTAAAGGGCAAAGCACTCCTGAACAATATCCTTCTCCTTCTCCATTACCTCATTTCCTACCTTTCTTTCTCACTCCATTCCATACAAAGGATTTCTTTATTTTTCCTCAAGCACATCTAAGCTTCTTCCAGCCTCAGGGTCTTTGCATTTGTTATTCTCTTTGCCTGGAAAGCCTTTTGTCAAGTATCGACATAGTTTTATCAACCCCCTCCCCAACTTCTTTCTTGTCTTTGTTTAAATTGTTTTATCAATAGGCGTTCCTCAATAATCTTGCTGCAAATTACACACATCTCCTGCCAAACACTCTTCATCCTGTCTCTATTTATCTTTTCTATAGCACTTTTAAACCCTCCTAGATGCCATGTATTTTACTTATTTATTTACTTCTTGTTTCTCCTCTCTGGCTTGTAAGTTCCAAGAGGATGAAGATTCTTGCCTGTTGTTCCAGTACCTGGCACATAGTAGGTATCCAATAAATATTTGTCAAATAAATAAATTCAGATGCTTTAGAGACTCTCCGCCTTGTTAGAGAATGATAAAATGGCTTTATAGAGTGAATTCGACTGTGAACAATAAGTGTAAAATACTGTGTAGATGCACAAATGATTATTTCATTATCTGGCCAATGTACAAGGGACAGATACAAATTATTCTAATCACAGAATGATGAAAGAATAATGAACAACGAGTTCTTGAATGAGTGTAGGAAAATATAATGAACTATAGTTTAAATGAAATTGGGATGCAGTGGCCTGAATCACAGGCTTGCTTTATCTATGAATATTCTTTGAACACTCTCATTTGGGGTAAATATCCTTTAGACAAAAAAAAGTAGGCTAGAGGGGTCAAGTGAAGAAATAGCTGGGCCCAGGGCTTGCAGTGAGTAGAATCAGTTTTCAAATGGCTTTTCACTGAGGACCCCTTCTTTCTAGTCCAATTTTCTAATTATTTATTTGCAACAATGGATCAACTGAACATTTGCTCCTTTGCCTTGAAAACCAATTTGCTCTTATTCAGAATTTGTTAACAGCAATTGAAAATTCTGGCTACCTCTGATCAGATACTTTTCCTATCTAAATGCAATGAACTGAACAATAATTAGTTATTCAGATTGTTTTCCAAGAGAAGATTGTCATTTAGGGTCAGTCTACAAAACAGTTTCCATTTCCCTTCATGCATCTTAGTGGCTAGATACAGAATGAGAACATTTGCCAAGTAAATGCTGTTGCTAAGGAGAGGGCCTTTCATCTAGGTCATCACAGGGTTCAATGCCAAATGATGATTTCTAGTTGAGCGTAAGTATTGTGGAAGGCCTTACTTAACTGTACAAGATGCCGGATTACATTTGTACAATCATAGGTTCAAACCAATGAAGCCAGGAGCTGAGACCTCCCATAACGGTGAAACAAGAAAGAAATCTCTAGTCTTACTATGGCATATTAAAGTTTTAGAGTATTCACACCAATAAAGCACTTGAGCTTTGAGAGAGGAAGAACCTGTTTGACATGTGAAAGCAGTACCTAGCACCAATTGGCGGCAGTGACTTTTGAATGAATCAGTGAAGAATTATGCTTCACACATGCCATTTATATTAGGATTTTTGTACATATGCTTCTTTGGTAGGCCTCAGATTCCTGTCCATACCCAAAACAGAACAAGAAATAACACTTTGATGCTAAGTTAAGGAAAATCAATTGCAGCATCCGAAGTTATGGCACAAAAAGACATTGTCCTCCAGAAGGTCTCTGTCCCTCTGTATGAATGTCTCACAGGGAACTCAATGAGTCCCACCTCTATTAGTTGGAAGATTTTTTTTTTATCAGTGATGAATAATCCAAAAGGGCTTCCCAAGTGGCTCAGTGGTAAAGAATCCGCCTGCCAATGCAATAGACTCGGGTTCGATCCCTGTGTAGGGAAGATTCCCTGGAGAATGAAGTAGCAACCCACTCCAGTCTTCTTGCCTGGAGAATCCCTGTGGACAGAAGAGCCTGGCGGGCTACAATCCATGGGGTCCTAAAGAGTTGCACGTGACTGAGCAACTAAGCACAGTACAGCAAACAAAGTACACGGACACAATATGATTACTAAACATTTCAGTGTCAGATGCTTTATTGCTGTATAACAAACAACTCTAAAACATCAGAGCTTAAAACAACACCCATTTGTTATTTCTTGTGTGGATTGATCGATGGTTCTACTTCACGTGGTATTGGCTGGGCCTCTGGAATGGCTGGAGATTCCAAAACGACCTTCTTTACAAGGCTGGCAATTCGTGCTGGCTCCTGGCTGGGAGCTCAGGTGAGGTTGTTGGTTGAGGGCTTTGGTTTTCCTTCATGTCAGCCTCTTTATGCGCCTTCTTGGGCTTTCTCACAGTATGATGGCTAGGTTCCAATAAGTATTACATACAAGAAGACAGAAACTGAAGATCTCCCAAGATGCAATCATCACGTCTGCCATATTCTATTGGTCAAGACAGGTCACCAGGCTAGTCAAAATTCAATGGGAGGAATGGAAAGACCACACTGCAAAAGGGCATGTGGGATGGGAGATAACGTAGCAGCAAGCTTTGGAAACCACAGTCAATAAAATGTGTTTTTTACTTTTCCCCTTGCTACTTTACTTCTCTTTTCCCCCATATATTGGATTTTGAATCAGATCACATATATGCACCAGATTAGAATATGTTAAGTGCATAAGATGTTCTGATCCTAATTTACAAACTATATCAATGTAGATCAATCAAGGGGAACGGGACCAGGCAATATCCATCCAAGGATTTTAAGGAATTCCAGGGGGAAATTATAATGATGTTCATTAAAATTTGTAGTTTGTGATTCTCGAAACTTGGAATAAATAGGAGTTCAAGTTTCCCACAGCGTCTAGGTGCCAGGTACCATTCTGAATATTTTATATTCATCACCTCATTTAATTATTGCAACACTTAAAGGTCGGTTTTGTTGTCTCCATTCTCTATATGAGGAAACTGAGGTTCAGAAAGATTACATGAACTTGCCCAACTGTCCACAGCTATTAAACAAGTCAACCTGGTCTTAAAATTCAGGTCTGTCTGACTCCAAAATCTCTGCTATGTGCACTATGCTCTTGCTACCCAGAGAGTGGCTGCACAGACTATTATGCCATTAGGAGAGGTGGAAGCGCCAGAAAGTTTCCATAAATATCAGGGCCCAGAGTAAGGATCCCAAGTGGTAACATCTGGGGGAGGGAATCGGGAGGGAGGAGGGAGGGGGGTTCTGGAGGGGGAGCATATGTAAACCCAAGTGGTAACATCTAAGGGAAGTAAGTATTCATAGATCTAGTTGGATAGTTGGGAGTGAGGAGCAGCACCTAGGATTATATAGATTGCTGAATATCAAGCTGGCTAGCAAAGTTTGTAAAGTCTACAACGAGGCTGTAATTAAACATAATATGCTTGAGGAAGGGACTTCCCTAGTGGCTCAGATGGTAAAGAATTTGCTTGCAATGCAGGAGACCTGGGTTCGGTTCCCGAGTTGGGAAGATCCCCTGGAGGAGGGCAAAATACTTGCCTAGAGAATCCCTGTGGACAGAGGAGCCTGGTGGGCTACAGTCCATGGGGTCACAAAGAGTCGGATACAGCTTAGTAACTAAGCACAGCACAGCCTGCTTGAAGAAGACAACATGGTTTCTCTGGGAGGAACTCAGAACAGATTCAGCTGCCCAGGTTCTTTTATAGGATGAATGAGGATATGGTCGATTCATTCATGTGTGCCTACCATAGTAACTTACAGCTTTCCAAAAGCATTCTTAAAATGAGAAGTGACAAAATCAGAGACTACTTATACTGAGCTATGTGGTGGCTGGAGGCCCCTGCAGCCACTGCTCTAGGGAATATGCAAAGGCTGGTATCAGGAGAAGTTTGTTCAAGGTCCACATCCTCCAAGGAGTGGGGAGCAAAATCCCATGGGGCTACGAAGGGAAAACTATTGGGGAGTAATGGAAGAGGTCTTCATTTGAGTATAGTTGCTTTACAATGTTGTATTAGTTTCTACTGTACAGCAAAATGAATCATATATATATATATATATCTCCCCTCCCTTTTGGACTTCCTTCTCTGTATCACTAATTATTAGAGATCTTCACTTTTGAATGAAGCATATTTGATTATTTTTAAAAAGGAATATAAAACTATTTATTGACCACTGTTCACCAGTATTTACAATAAAGTAAACAACACACAGTTGAATAACATTCTGATTACTACAAAGTTATTGTTTTCTTGGCTTCTGCTGAACTAATAACCCAAAATACTGAGAAAATTGAGCCTTCATGTAAGGAATAGGTTGGGGTAAAGTCTGAAAAAACATGCAGATTAAGCGTAGATTAGAAAAGTTTGTTCACTCATTTATTCCTGTAGAGCGCAAATTGCCAATATCTTAAAATTATCTGATTAGGTTTCCATGAATAAATCTGAGACATCCCGTGTATCACAACCTTTCCTAAATATAGCACAAGGACTTTAATTTCTTGTAAAACAATAGTTCACCAAAAGGAACCATCAAGTGCCCATTTAACTAAGTTTTGCTTTGCTGATTAAAACATACCAGAATTTTTCTATTTTTTTAATTTAGTTGGGGAAGTTATTATTAGTGATAAAAATTTTCCTTCCAGGCTTTCTACATATAAAACTGCATTTATGCAGGTATGGATGCAGATTCTGATAGGGATGCTTTAAAAAAAATGCCCAATTTAAATTGCTTAATTTGTCTAATTAATTAAAAATTATTTAATTTGAAAGTTTAAAACTTAAATATTCAATTTAAGTTGAAGGGATTTCTTATATTGCTCAAAATGATGGAATTCCAGAAACATAGGCTTATCCATGGTTATGAAAGGCTGTTGTTTAAATATATTTAGCAAAACCAAGACCACAACAACAACAAAAATCCTCCTAAACCATTTACATTTGTATTTTATACAAATACAAGAAACTTAGAATGGTCCTTAGGCATAAATTAGTTAAATGCAAATTCTAAATTCTGATTAAATAATGACTATGGAGATTTCCCCCAACATTTAGTAAAGTTGTTCTCTAATGCTGAGAAAATAATATACGCTGGTATCAAATTATTTTCTGCTGAAGGAAGAAACTACAGAAAGCTTTTATTTGTTCTAAGTAACCAGTGCTACAGATGGAAAAAAAAACAATGTAACTTCCCCAATACTACTTCAAAATGAACATATCAAACTTGATTTTCATTAGAATGTAGTTATTTCTTCACACAAATAAATCAAAAACCAAGACCTACATTTTATATACATATATAAATGTATATATATATAACAATGCAAACAATTATTGAACCTCATCTTCTGGACAAGAAGGCCAAGCTAGTCTCTCTTCATAAAAAGCAATTACAACTTGAGGATACTTCAGGTTTGCCTCTTTGGCAGCACCTAGTCCATCTCATCAGAACCTTTCTGTTTCATGAGAAACAGTAATTCTCCATTGCTGTCTGTGGCACCCATTATTTGTTCTGCATCAAGGCCTCTGGCAAAATTGTTGCAGGAAGGGACACCCCTTCCAGGGCCCAAAACTGGGCTCTTGTCTAACACTCGGAAATGAATTGTACAAGGAGACACATGTGCTGACAAAGCAAGAGATTTTATTGGGAAAGGGTGGTCTTTGGCCAATCATTCTAATTCAGAGTCTTTCCCGGTGGCACACACATCGCTCAGCCAAGACGGATGCTAGCGAGAGGGATTCTGGGAAGTGGACGGACACACAGTGTCTCCTTTCGACCTTTCCCAAACTCTTCCAGTTGGTGGTGGCTTATTAGTTCTGTATTCCTTATCAGGATCTTCTGTCATAAAAGAACTCATGCAAGTGGTTACTATGGTGCCTGGCCAGGGTGGGTGGTTTCAATCAGTGTGCTTCCCCTAACTCCACCCTGAGAGACTGCATACTCAAGATACTTCTTGGGAATTGGGTCAGAGGTCTCTTTCTTTTGTAAATTCATCCTGCTGTGCAAGCTGCACTGCCTAGCAGAGCTGAAGTCTCTCTCTACCTGATCGAAGTCAAGGTATTTTTTTTTTTGCCTGAGACCAGCATTCACCCTTGTAATAACAGCAATTTAGTTTGAAACTGTTGGATCCTCTCAGAGATGAAATAGAAAGGGGCCAAAGAGGAGACCTAACAGGTTCCCAGAAACAGGAGACAACTTTTGGGGTGAGGGCTGCAGGGTTTGTGACTTTTTTCTTTTTTTGATTGGTGAAGCGACAGAGCTGTGCTCCAGGAATCTTGTGTTTACTCTGAAGTTTCCATCCTCCACCTGGGAGGGGCTCCATTCCGTAGAACTCAAAGACATTGTTATGCATATTTCTTTGAGTAGGAGCCAGGACCCTGTCTCAAGGCTGAACCACCATTCAGATTGTTTCTCCTCTATTTCCATATTCCTTCCATTCCCTAATTAGCAACTGTTTGAATCCACCCTTTGAACTCAGGGAAGGTCAAGGAGGCTGAATGAAGCCTATTTCCTACAGATAAGAAATGGAGAACACTGAACAGATCTGTACTCCAGAGCCCCACAGAGTCCTGCTCAGTTTTAATTTAGGGAACAGGGCAACTATGACTGTGATAACTTCCTGTCAAAATGGGGCATAGGACTGCCTCAGCTTGGAGAATAGACACTGAATTGGAGGTATTCCTGAATTCCAAATCCTAGATCTGAGCCTTGTGTGATCAAAATCTCAGACAGTTGGTCTGCCATTTCGTTGTAACAGACCCAGTTAGAAGTATCTGGAGGAGGGATAACTGGAATTTTAATAGACAAAATAAATCTCATTTCTTTTTAGAAGAATAGGCCTGAAACCCAGTCTGGACCTGGCACTTTGGGGTGACTTGCAGCCAGGTAGCCAGTTGCCTAGTTTTATAAAAAGTAAGGTTGTAGCTACTAGCTTCCGGCAGACATTGTTTGGAGAATGGTGGCACCTAAGCCTGACACAACTCAGAAAACTCAAGTGTCTAGCAATATAACATCTAATCTGAAATTATACCCAAATTACATCACCTAGTTATTTTCCAGGATGTCTGAACCATCGCTACTCTATTTTGACTTTTAATTGTAAAATTTTCCTTAATAGCCAAAAGCAGATGTCACCATTAATGACATCAGTGTTTTTCTAGGTATGAGAAGATGCAAGATTTGGAACTCGTAAAATCTTCTCCTGAAAAGATCTAACTATCTGAAGGCCTGTTCTGCCAGTTTTTCCCAGAGCACAGACTGCCTCATTCCTGATTTTTACCCTGAACTCCTCTCAGGGGCATTGAAAGTCAGCAGCTGCAGTGGCCATGATTTAGTCTTTGTAGATATAGATGGCAAGTGTCAGTCTTCAGTTGGCAGAGCCCCTTTTTGTTCATAAACTTGACCATGATTTTGAGGGGGACATTTCATGACCATTTTATCTCATGGTGCTGAGAATGTCCATTCTCAGGTTTGGCAAAGATTTTCTTGATAGGCCACTCAATGTGCCGTTACTGGACTAGGCCATAAAACAGTATCCAAAATTCTCTGGACCACCTGTATTACTAGTCTCTTGGTCCAGGAAAATATTTTTTCTTGTTGCTTCTTCCCATATCTAGAGTTACACTCTTACCATCATCGATCTCATATGGGACTATATATTATTCTATTAGAAGCCTCAGACACACATTTGGCAGTGTAAGAAACAGCAATTTTGTAAAACAGGTGAAATACAAATAACATAGCCAGCAGTATTAGTAAAATCACAAGTAAGACTTAAGCTAAGAGCTTCCATTAGATGCAGCCCAGTATATCTCAGGTCATCTGACTTAGTCTACTCTGTAGAATCTTTATCTTTCAGGGAAATTATATATTGGCACCACCATTTATAAGGCACATAGCCCAGTTTTCTAGTGTTACTAGACTGATTATCCTTAGTATAATTTAATTGTTTCCAACATAGAGGAGACTTTAAACCTAAATTATCATAGCCTGGTGTTATCTATATAAATCCCTCCCATAATTGTAGGAGATTTTTTTTCCCTCCTTTGCTGAAACTTTTTTTTTGTTTTGATTGAGCTTGAGTAATATAAAAAAGCTCAAATTTATGGCCAGAGTCAGAGCAGGCATTATTAATTGGCCTGGTGAGGGGATCCCATCTAGTAATATCACAGTGACCTGAATATGATTATAATTTTTTTAAGTAAATTTTTTCGAGGCCAACAAGTTAGAGTCTTGTAGTAGAGAAATTTACCAAGGTAACCCAGAACTAGACACAGGCAATTGGCCACAAACCCAACAATTGGACTGGTTTCTAAAACTTGCATAGGATCAGGCCTATGACAGAAAAGCATTTGATTTATATGCAAAGGTCTAAGAAGTCAAGAAAACACTATAAATGATCATATGAATCAGGTCCAACATCTTAGGCAAGCTGTCTACCTCTGATATCGTTGTCTTCTCATCCTGTTGTAGTGTAGTTTCTCTTGATAAAAGTCTTTTTATCCAGGTTGGAGACAGTCCCTTAAATTATGTCTTTTTCAGTCTTGGTTGCAGGTCATGAGACATCTGATCTTCATCCAAAGATAGATTGCTGAGATAAGCTTCAGAAACAAACTTAGGGTGTTCTTAAGAATTCAATTAAATTTTACATTAATAAAACACATAACAGCAAAGAAATATCTAAGAAATGAGTCGTACTACCTCCATTGGTAGACCTCTATTAACAAACTGGGATTTAACATTTATTGAAACATCTTTTTTTCTCTAAAATTATCCTCATTTTTTATCAGATATAACCAAATTAAGCCTAGCTTGTTTGCAAAATAGGTCTGTTCTCACTAATTTTGGTCTGATGATTTATATAACCATAATTGATCATAGACTTTTTATTTTGCTGAAACATTTATAGAATCTCAGACTGAACTTTTAAAATAAAACAGGGCTGGGAAACTTACACCAAAGGCTTATCACAGATTTTGCCTAAGAAATCTAGGTGATTTTTTTTTTTTAAGGTTCTCAAAAATTCTTTGAGATTTTTGTACCTGTTAGGGAAATAACCTTCTTAGCTCATTTGATAAACTTAAGGAGGAGTCAGATAGAGAGAAAATATAATTGTTTTGTTTATAACGTATACCAAATTATTGTTATAATTTGAGAGGAAGATTTCCCTATTCCCGGAAAACACAAGATTTCAACCTGTAATTTTTCAGATAGAAACCATAAAAGTTATAAGCATATCCGCTGGTTCATTTAGTACTTTTGTTAACTTTTGTGAAGTCATCAGGTTTTCCATTAGACTACCAGGACATATCAGAATGTTAAGAATTCCATATAATTTTTAGGATATCTGTTTTAGTAATTTTACCATACATTATAATGTGAGTGGATTTATTACTCATTTGATAATATTTTTCATGTAATTTAACCAACCAAATAAACACAATTAGTTTAATATCTCTCTTTGGGATGTTTCAGGGGCCCTCTGAAGCACCCCAAAGTTAGCTAGAGGTCAAAGGAACTTCAAAAGAATTCGATTTAGGAAGTTTTATCAAAAGATCAATTAAAAAGGTTTAGAACATTTGGTCAGATTTAGTCAATGTTGATGGCTGTATCATTTAGCTTGTTGATATGTCACAATGGACGTAAATACCAAGGCTCAAGGTCTAGTGAAAGTCAGCTCCGCCATCTTGGACCTAATTGACTCTAACCAGCTTTCTTATGGCTGTGTCATTTCTAACAAAATCCATTTATCTAACTAATTGTAATCCAATTTTAGAA
>ML663443.1:1550387-1592322 GCA_007570785.1 Antilocapra americana | reverse complement strand
CAAATTCTTATTTTATTTGGAAATGACCTAACTATTTAATAGACTTTGGACACTTAGCACAACCCTTAGAAATTCAAGTTACATCAATCTGGAGAGACTATTTTAGACAGATATTTTAAAAGAATAATTATTCTTAATAGAGTTTATATAAAAGCTCATATCCCATTTACATTTTTTATAAATTTTTTTCACTTGAGGTAATTTTTTTGTTGACAAACTTGTAAAAGATATAATATCTAACTTATATTAAACCTAGGTATAATGAAAATATTTTACTTAATGTTAGTTACTCTAAGACTTGAGCTTTTTTTGGTGGCTCAGAAGGTAAAGCGTCTGCCTACAATGCAGGAGACCAGGGTTCAATCCCTGAATTGGGCAGATCTCCTGCAGAAGGAAATGGCAACCCACTCCAGTATTCTTGCCTGGAAAAATCCCATGGATGGAGGAACCTGGTTGGCTACAGTCCATGGGGTCCCAAAGAGTTGGACACGACTGACTGACTTCACTTTCACTTTCACTCAGACAGACATGTCTATATTAGATAGGTCAACAAACAAAAATTAATGTCACGTATTTAATACTGAGTATTTTCCAGTTCACATGAACCTAGAATTTATTGTTTAATTTAGAATTATTTGATTTGTAAGCACTTACCTTTCTTTAAGCCAATTAAATAGAACTCATTTACAAATTAACCTCAAAAATATTATGCAGAGACAAAGACATACCAAGACATATTTAGACAGATACAATGTAAGATCTAGCTTCATTTTCTAAGCTTAACCATGAATTAGATATTACAATATAAAATGTACTAGTTTATTAAAAAACAGTTGAAATAAATAAAAATTTTAAAGGCTTTTTCTCCTTTTCCCTCAGTCTCAGGAGTTAGAGATGGTCTAGATAAGTGTTCCCAAGAGCCCTGGTCTCAAGGCACAGGGAAAAAACACCAAGTTCTAACAAAATGGAGGCAGGTCTAAACCAAATGGTGGCCAGACAAAGCAAAGTGGCCATCAAAAATCACAACACAGAATACAGAGTTAAAACACACACATATAAACCTGACAGTCTTCATCAGACACTCCCTTAAATACAAGAATACAGTCTCTCAGAAAACCTCTTATAGAGACACAGAACTTCAGATCCAAGTACTAACAGAGTAAAGGAAAATATCTCAGGTCTTCAAAGATTTCAAAGGGAGGAAAGGAAGCCAGGTTGAAAGAAGAAGGGGGAGGAGAGGGGAGCAAAACGGGTGGCCTTACAGACGTCTCCTGCCACCTGCAGATACCCAGGCATTATGGGACTTTTCCCTGGGCTTCCAGAGAAGGGAGGTCTGGAACTCTGCCCTACCAGAACCAGAATTCGAGTTCTCTGCCAAGAGGAGATGATCAGTCTCCAATCCTCAGCTCAGGCTGAGGCCTTTCGACCAGATTCCTGCGTCCAGGACCAGGGGACTAGAAAAACGGGGAAGGATAGGAAGTGTTAAGGAGAGGAAAGAAAGAGGGAAGGGGAGAGAGGTCAATAAAGTCTCTTGTTCCTTACCAGTTGGGGCACTCTGGCCAGTTTTCCAAGTCAGGAGGAGACCAGGGACAAAAGGGTCCCAATTGCGGCCGCTGGGTCTGGTCCATTAGCAGGCAAGCTGGCCCCTGAGTACCACGAGTGGTCAGGATGTCAGTCTCAGCATAGAAGAGTCCCTACCAGAGTTGCCATTTGTTGCAGGAAGGGGGACCCCTTCCAGGACCCTAAACTGGGCTCTTGTCCTACACTCGGAAATGAATTGTCCGAGGAGATACATGTGCTGACAAAGCAAGAGATTTTATTGGGAAGGGTACCCGGGTGGAGAGCAGTAGGGTAAGGGAACCCATGAGAACAGCTCTGCCATGTGGCTCACAGTCTCGGGTTTTATGGTGATGGGATTAGTTTCCGGGTGGTCTTTGGCCAATCACTCTAATTCAGAGTCTTTCCTGGTGGCGCACACGTCGCTCAGCCAAGACGGATGCTAGCGAGAGGGATTCTGGAAAGTGGACGGACACACAGTGTCTCCTTTCGACCTTTCCCGAACTCTTCCAGTTGGTGGTGGCTTATTAGTTCTGTATTCCTTATCAGGATCTCCTGTCATAAAACAACTCATGCAAGTGGTTACTATGGTGCCTGGCCAGGGTGGGTGGTTTCAATCAGTGTAGTTCCCCTAACAAAACCTCTTGGTTTATCAGCAGCATCTCTTTTCTTCTTCAATTTGCTATCATCAGATTCACTGTCAGACAAAGATTTTTTTTTGTTTCATCTTTTTCTTTACCAGCTTTTTGACAATTAAGAAATACTTCAATTAACTCTGGACAATCTAAATTTTCTTTGGGTTCCCAAAGATTGTCTGCATCTGTAAATCCCTTCCACTTCAGGAAATACTCCACCTTCCCATTCACTACACAGCGGTCGGTCCAGTACTTTTCCTACTACAAATTCTTCAGGTTCTGCCTCTTCAACTATTTTACTCTTTCCATTTTGTTTCTTTCCCATTTTTTGCAATGTAGTTTTGTTGGAGGCCATTTTTTGTTGCAGACTTGGAGAGCTATTAGTCACAGCCTTTTAGTTGCCCTGGGTCCCAGGTCTGCAGAGTCTCCCGCCCTGCACACCTCAAGCTCTGGTCACATCCGAGGGGGAGGGTGCATATTTGATTTTGAAAATGATCTGAAACATACTCCTGTAACGTGTCTGAGATTCAGTTTCCATATCAATAATCGGAATAACAATACCTACATTTCATTGTAGTTGTGTGATGCAAAAAACCAAATCCACCTCATAAGACCTAGCAGTGAGGGAACAAATACTGGTTTACTCATTTTATACTTACATAATGATCACTATCTGCCAGGAACAATTCTAAACACAACACATTTTCACTCACTTAATCTTTATAAAAACCCTGTGAATACAGATACCATTATTATCTTCACAGTACAGATGAGAGAACTGAAGGAGAGGTTGAGTGACTTGCCAACAGTTGCATAGCTAGCAAACAGGAGCTTCCAGACTTGAACCCAGACAGTCTAGCTTGAGAGTCCACATCCTAATAATGTTACTTAACTATTAGACTAGGTTGGAGTTTCTGAATTCTCTATCATTAAAACCTTCTAACGACTCATCCAAACAGAAGGAATTTCTACTGTATTTTATTTTCCCCCATTAAATTGAGCAAATGAGTTTGCCCAAACTAGGGGAGATGGTGAAGGACAGGGAAGCCTGGTGTGCTGCAGTCCATGGGGTCACAAAGAGTCAGCCACGACTTAGCAACTGAACAACAACATTAAATTGAAATCTCTGCAAGCTCTTCTGATGTGAGAAGAAAAAGCAGGCAGCATGATTGGAAGCACTGCAGCAAGTTACGTTGCATCTCCGGAATTATTTGCCCAGGCACAATTGCTAACTCAAAGGAGGTAGGGCCCCAACGTCCCAGAGCCCACTCCATACCCAGGGGGTCTTGCAAAGGAACCTTTCGTCACACATCCTCTTTTGTGTCTGCACACTGGGTCAAGGAGATTGACAGTTTTCATTTTCTCCAAGGTGATCATTAAAGACATAAATTTTTATTTCTCTCTATTAAATTGTTGATTTTGTTCCATAAAAGCTAAAATGTAGTCTCTAAGGGTAGAACAAAGTAGGCAACTTGCCATGCTTCTGACTTTCTATTTAATTTAGATAGAAAGAGGTTGAGAGATCACAATGCATGATTTAGCCCTTGATATTCCCTGGCACCAGAAACCACCACTTCACAGGAAAGTAATAAAAAGGCAGAATATACCTCACTCTTTGATATACAATTATACCTGGTAGAGAAATAAAAGAATGACTTATAGAGCAAAGTGTCAGGACTAAGCCAGTCCAGTTCAGGCCTAAGAAGGATTTACTTCAATTCAGTCTGTTCTGTCAGGGAGTTGATAATTTAATGAATAAGAACTGTCACTCTTGGGTATGTTCTGCTTCACCGCCTTTCTTACCCAGCTCCCTCCCACCCTCCACACCAGCCTGACCCCTACCTACTTGTCTTTTTACTTAGAAATTCCAAACATGGATGGGGCATTGTCCAGCCAAAGCAGATAAAGAATGGCCGCAGGGATCCAGTGCCTGCCAGTCACTGCCTGGGGCAGGAGACGGGGGAGGGATTCCGAATTGAGTTTTCTAATTCCCTGTTGGAGCTTTTCAGTCTTTTCCCTCCCACTGGCTAGCTGAGCTGAGCTTTGGCTCTACCAATACCCCTTTCATGCTCTGGGGAGATGCCAGGTATAAGAAAGAGCTGCCACAATTGTCTAGTCTTCCTTTCCCTAGACTTGTGGTGTTGAAACCTCAGATTTGAAACTTGAAAGAAAAGGAAATCTTAAATACAACCACCCAAGCCCTGAAAATGAGTTTCCTCTACTTTACTCTCCAGTCTGTCTCTGTCTTTTAGAAAAATGGTACTGCTTAGGAGTCACTGCATAGATTCTAGGGCCAGACTGATGTTACTTAACTCTCTGATGTTAGCTGCCTCATCTGTTTAAAGGAGAAAGTAAAAGGACCTACCCCAAAGTGGTGTTGTGAGAGTGTGGAACACAAATCATTTAGAACAATACCTAGCACAAGTCAATTCTATATTAGCTATTATTATGTCATGCAGAAATTAGAGATAAAGAAAGAAAGAAAAAAACAGATGTTCTAGACTTTTGGAATTTTAAAGATGAAAAAGACCTCAGGGATCAGCTGGTTTTTGCCACACATTTTTGTTGTTGCTCCTCAATTGCTAAGTTGTGTTCAATTGTTTCCAGCCTCCTGGACTGCAGCACGTCAGGCTCCTCTATCCTCCACTATCTCCTGTGTCCTCCACTAAATCCTGTGTCCTCCACTATCTCCCAGAGTTTGCTCAGTCTCATGTCAATTGAGCTGGTGAGTCCATCCAACCATTTCATCCTCTGTTGTCCCCTTCTTCTCCTACTCTCTCAGGGTCTTTTCCAATGAGTCGGCTCTTTGCATCAGGTGGCCAAAGTATTGGAGATTCAGCTTCAACATCAGTCCTTCCAATGAACATTCAGGGTTGATTTCCTTTAGGATTGACTGGTTTGATCTCCTTGCAGTCCAAGGGACTCTCAAGAGTCTTCTCCAGCACCACAATTCAAAAGCATCAATTCTTCAATGCTCAGCCTTCTTTATAGTCCAGCTCTCACATCTGTACAAGACTACTGGAAAAATCAGTAGTGAAAAAGGAGAGTGAAAAATCTACCCATTTAACAGATGAAGAAATTGAGACCCAGATTGATGACACTCTGGATTCCCATGTTGAAACTCTTTCTATAATGTTACATCCAAATAATTTTGTTTCAGAAGTGGTCTAATTTTGGCTTATTTGTGCTTTCAAGCAGCAAATATTTACTGAGCACTTAATAAAGGATTGTCATAATGCACAACTCCAGGAAATTGTGTGATATGGCAGCTTTAAATCTAGATGGTGAGATACTGAGGCTACCATGAACCTCAGCTCCTGGTGTTCACACCATTGTGTGAATCCCTCCTCTCAAGAGCTGGCAGGGCCTGTGCCTGCTTCTAGCTAATAGGATACAGCAAAGGTGAGAGAATGTGTGATTATGGATACATGATTACTGATTATCAGTAATCAAGATCCTAATGCCTGCCTTGCTAAAAGAGATGCTCCCCCCGTGCTGACTCTGAAGAAGAAAGCTGCCATCTTCTGAGCTGCCTTATGGAGAAGGAGCTGAGGATCATCTCCTGGCTGACAACCTACAACAAACTGAAAAGAGAAGCTACAAGCCAAAGGAGCATGGAAGGAAAGCTGAAGGAGTATATATTACTGAATGTTCTACTCCCATTTACAGAGCCCTTATGATGCTTGAGGCTGGTTTTTTAGGTTATTAACCTAGCCAGTGCTGTGCTGAGCCCATACTAGAGCATGACTCAAAAGGAAAAAAACTGTATTACATATTGTATATAAATATACATGTGGTTTTATGTATTTTAAAACTGGTTAATGGCTTTAATGAAAATATTATCAGTGAGTTTGCTTCTATTTAGTCCAGGAAAGTAAAATGATAACAAATTCTGGTATTGGCATAAATAAAATATCTAAAGTTAAAATAATACTTTTCATTTTGTAAATATTTCTTAACTACTCTGATGTTCTGGAAAAATCATGTGTGTAGAAGGTATTATTCCATACCCTTGATTTAATTTAAACACTAAACAGACATGAAAACATGAATATTGGGGTGCACATTTATCCTTTTGCCTTAGCCTCCAATATGGCTTGACATAGTACTCTGAGATCTTGTTTTTATTGAAAATTTTCTTATTTTGTTCACCATGAATTTTGGCATTAATTGAGATTCTTTAAAATAATCATATTAAAGTACTGGTGACCTTGAAAACAGAACAAAACAAAACCAAAAAAACCCAACAAACTCAGATGCTTAGTCTGGCAGCCTACAAAGGTCTGAATTCTCTCAACCACTATATGATCTTGGAAGCAAATTCTTTCCCAGTCATACCTAAAGTAAAACAGAAAGCCCAGCTGACACCTTGATTCCAGTCCTATGAGACTTCAAACAGAAGACCCAGTCCAGCTGTACCCAGAATCCTGGTCCATAGAAACTTTGCAATAATACATGTGTGTATTCCTTTAAGCTGCTATGTTTGTGGTAATGTTGTTACGTGACAACAGATAACTAATATAAATCTAAAGGTGTGTAAGACAATGGTTTCTGATTGAAAGAATTGTACAATCAAGTGGGAAGACAAAAAGCTACCTATATGACAGTGTGGGCAGGGACATAAGGCATTAGGGTATAAGAAAAAACACGGCAGTTTGGTGTTGTGAAAGTGTTAGTTGCTCAGTTGTGTCCAACTCTCCGCGACCCCATGGACTTTAGCCCACCAAGCTTCTCTGCTGATAGAATTCTCCAGGCAAGAATATAGGAGTGTGTTGCTATTTCCTTCTCCAAGAGTAAAGTGGGGGCAGATACAGCAGGAAGTGAAGCACCAGGAAATATAGATGTGTGGGTTGTGGCTGTGAGCTTTGGCATCAGGAAGATATGGCTTCAATTTCCAACTCTGCCAAGGTCTTATGACATTGGACAAGAAGGTTAAGGATTCTATGTCTCAGTCTTCCCATCTGTAAAATTACAGTATAATCATACTTCTTAGGGCTTGAAATTGAAACCAAGTGAAGCCTAAAATTAAATGATGCTCATAAAGCATTTAGTATACTACTGTCACATAGTATGTGCTCAATAAATATGTGAGCTATTGGGAGGGGTCAAAAGATGGTGATCCTGGTAAGACATGTCAAGAAACTTCATCCTATAGGCAATCAGGATTTAAGGAAGGGAGTGGTGTTGGCAAGTTTGTGATATGGAAACATTTATCTGGGGCAGTTTCAAAGAAAGATTCAAAGGGGATGAGACTGACGACAGGTAGATCAGTTAGGAAACTGTTGTAGTGGTCTGGGAGAATGCTGAAAAATAGCTGGAGCTGGTAGGATGGGCATCATAAATGGTTAAGTGAGTGCATATGCTCTTCTTGATTGGCACAACAACAACAATGACAATAAACCATGACATAAATATAACCGTTCTGCTCTCTGCATGTGCTGTGCTTAGTCGCTCAGTCATGTCTGACTCCTTATGACCTCATGGACTGTAGCCCGCCAGGCTCCTCTGTCCATGGGGATTCTCCAGGCAAAAATACTGGAGTGGGTTGCCATGCAACTTCAGGGGATCTTCCCAACCCAGGGATTGAACCCAGGTCTCCCATATTGCAGGCAGATTCTTTACCCTCCGAGTCACCAGGGAGGCCCAAGAATACTGGAGTGGGTAGCTCATCCCTTCTTTAGGGGATCTTCCTGACCCAGAAATTGAACTGGGGCCTCCTGCATTACAGGCAGATTCTTTACCAGCTTAGCTACCAGGGAAGCCCCTGAATATACTCCTGTATATAGACAATAAGGCCACTTGATCACTTCACGCTGGTCTCCCTGTCCTTTCTGTAATCTAGTGAGAGACCTTGGCTGTTTCCTGATGTGCAATTTCAAAAAAGTATTTCAAGGCACTCACTTGTCCATAACAGGGCTCAGACTTGCTTTCTTCAGAGTTCTAGAGCAATTATTCATTTATGAAAATGAAAAAAAAATGCAACCCGAGGTAAATGACTTGTTACGGCTCTAGAGTCAGGGATAAATTACTGTACTCACAACTTGCTCAGATTTTCAGGCCAAGAATCCTAGTAGTGAAGGTATGAGTTCCCTTGTCCTAGATTGTTCAGTAAACAAAGCTTCATCTCCCACAGGGCCCCTGACAGGGCTGCAGATTGGTGTTTCTTCACCCATCAAGGCTGGAGCTTGGTGACAGCTTCACTCGTTAGCACACAGCTGCAGATGGAGTCTAGCACTGCAATAGGACAAAAATTGCCAAGCTTGTCAAGTTTTTCTTCTGTAGACTTTCTGTCCACTGCCGTTTCTATTGCCTCCTCTTTCCTTATCCCCATTCTTGCTCTGAGGATCCCTTCTATCAATCTTCAATTCAACATTTTCATGCTATTCTCAATCTTGGTACTAGGGGAAAAGATTCTATAGTTAAATAAACTCATATTAAGCTTCTCCCCATGTGAAAGGCAGCTAAATATCAGGCCCCAAATGTAATTATAACAGTAGCAGGGACTTCCCTGACTGTCCAGGGCCTATAGACTCTACACTTCCACTGCAGGGCACACTGGTTCCATCCCTGGTTGGGAAACTAAGATCCCACGTGTCTCCAGGCCAAAAAGTGAAAAAAAAGAAAAAGAAAAGGAGTAGCAGACCTCCAGAGAAGGTTGAATCTCATTTCCAACAGGTTTGGGATGCTGAGGTTGGGGCTGTGAATGAGGAGTGGGACCTTAAGACTTGGACTGATGAATCTTGCATCATGCATGCAAAAATCTTGGCTCCCCAGATTCTTCTGAACCCTCTAGGCTTGCAAAATAGCCCACTCCTCCCCGTGAAAAGCTAGTGCCTGCCTCTTGCTTGCAGGCAATTAAGAGACTTCTGTCTTATAAGACAGCATGCATTACTGAAACTGCCTTCTAATACCCAGAAGTAGGGTAAACTAAAATTCTTGGGATGAATGGCAGAGACCAGTGCCACCCCTAGACACCTAAATGATGTAGGAGTGGCTGTTCCATCAAATCCCTATTTAATTCAGCAGACTGGACACTACAAAAACTAGACAGATCCTTAAGAATGACAGTAGACTCCTGCGTACCCAATCAAATAATACTTGCTGTGCTGTGCCAGATATAGTTTCCTTTCTTTTTCTTTTTGCCATGCTGTGCAAGATCTTAGTTCTCCTACCAGGGATTGAACCTGTGCCCCCTTCATTGGGAGCACAGAGTCCTAACCACTGGACCTCCAGGGAAGTCCTCATAGTATCTTTTCTAGAATAACTTAACGCAGCTACATGTTCATGGGCTGCCTTGGTGGCTCAGGCAGCAAAGAATCTGCCTGCAGTGTAGGAGACCCAAGTTAGATCCCTTGGTGGGGAAGATCCCCTGGAGAAGGGAATGGAAATCCACTCCAGTATTTTTGCCTAGAGAATCTAATGGACAGAGGAGCTTGGTGGGCTATAGTCCATGGGGTCGCAAAGAGTCAGACACAACTGAGCAACTAATACATTCATGTTCATAGTGTGTGGTTACTGAAATCTGGACAATATGTTTTTTTCCATCCTATAAGGAAAGATTACCAGACACAGATCATGTTTAAATGAAACTGACAAGACAAGAGAATGCATTCATGATTTTGCCCCAAGGCAATAAGTTTCCAGTCCTCTGTCTTAATAGGGTCCAAAGGGATGTGGACAATTCTTAGAACATCACATTGGTTTGCAGTAATGATGACATCATATTAATTGAACCTGATAAGGAAGAAGTAGCAAGTAAATTGGGAACCTTGGTAAGATACCTGTATACAGACCATAAGAGAAAAATCCAATGAAGACTCAGAGAATATGCCAGTTCAGCAAAGTTTTTAGATGTCAAGTGGTTTGTGGCAGACCAGGGTATATCCTCAAAAATAAAGGACAAATTATGCCTGCCTCTAAGAAGGAAGCACAACACCTGGGTAATATATCTCCCTTCAGTGGATACAATGGTGTTAGTTCAGTGGTAATTTCCTTCCTTTCCAAGGTTCCTTTAAGCTTCCTAAGTTTAAGGGAGAGAGAAGGAAAGAGGATAAGACTGATAAAGAAAAAGGGGAAAGAGAGTGGGGGAAGGGAAAGGATGCAAGCTCAATGGAGATGGTAGAGGGAAAGAGAAAGGAGAGAAAAGGAGAGATGAGGGGGAAAAAGAGAGAAAGAATGAAAGGAGATAAACCAAAATAAACAAGAAAAATGGAGGAAGAAAAATTACATGGGGAGAGAAAAAGCAAAGAGAAAAATTTTTAAAGGAGAAGGGGGAAACATTGAAGGAAAATTGAGAGAGCACAGAGAAGCTATTTGTGGTGTCCTAAATTGAGGGGCAAGATACATAGGATTAAAGGAATGCAATTATTTCCAATCATTTTAAGAAACTAATATCAAGGTGAGAAAAAACACGAAGACTTTATTTGCACTTAACCTTTTTTGTTTGTTTGTTTTGGTTGTGCTACGTGGCTTGTAGGATCTTAGTTTTCAGACCAAGAATTAAACCCATAGCCTCTAAAGAGGAAGCTCGGAGTCCTAACCACTGGACAACCAGGGAAGACCCTAACAATTATTTTTCTTAACCACATTTTCCCTGAGATATGGGTCCAAATCACTTTCAGGCAAATAATTGAAAAGCAGGAACATAACAAACCTCTAGAACAAAACAAAGAACCAAAAGGTGTGGAGAGTGATATGCAGAGCTGCTTCAGTGAACACTAGCAGAGAAGAGTGAAACGAAACCCCAATTTTGTAATTCCTGATGCTATTCATGGTGTACTGCTTCCCTGGTGACTCAGTGGTGAAGAATTTGCCTACAATGCAGGAGATGCAGGTTCAATCCCTGGGTCAGGCAGATTCCCAGGTGAAGGAAATGGCAGCCCACTCCAGTGTTCTTGCCTGGGAAATCCCATGGACAGAGGAGCCTGGTGGGCTACAGTCCATGGGGTCACAAAGAGTCGGACACAACTGAGTGACTAAACACCAACATTCATGGTGTCATGTGGCACCCTTGAAAAATCAGAACAGTTTGGTCAGATTCGGAGTATTTCTATGCACATCTTTGCTTGAATTTTCTGAAAGCCAGGCCTTCAGAAGGCACATGGAAGAGTTGTCAGTCCGGCCACACCTGATCCGGGGACAGGGGGACAGAGTGAAAACTCCTTAAGGGGCTACCCCCACCATCCACAGGATCAGACACATTGGGAAGAGCCATATTCTGCGGTTCCTGCTAACACACTGTGGGAGCTTTTGAAATAAAATGGGCACTACAACTCACATAAAAACAAACTTCATAGTGCAGCTCTATTTTTATTTTTAATAATTTTAAAAACTGTAATTGTAGTAAAAACCATGTAACAGAAAATTTACCATCTTAATCATTTGAAGCGTACAATTGGGTAGTGTTAAATATATTCACGATGCTGTACAACACATCTCTGGAATTTTTCATCTTGGAAAATTGAAAATCAATACCCATTATCCAGCTCCCCATTTCCCCTTTCCTCCAGCCCCTGGAAACTACCAATCTGCATTCTGTCTCTAAGAGCTTGACTACCTTATATACCTCATACAGATGGAATGGTACAATATTTGCATCTTTTCTTTTTTGTTTTGGTGACTGGCTTATTTCACTTAGCACATTGTCTTTAAGTTTATATTGCAGCGTGTGACAGGATTTCCTCCTTTTTAAGGCTATTATTTCATTTTATGCAAATATCACATTTTGTTTATCCATTCATCCACTGGTAGACATTTGAACTGCTTTACACCTTGGCTATTGTGAATAATACTGCAATGAACATGGGTGTGCAAATATCTCTTTGAAATTCTACTTCCTTTGGGATATATACCCAGAAGTGGCATTGCTGGATCAGATGTTGTTGTTGTTCTTATTCAGTCATATCTGATGCTTTGCGACCCCATGGACTGCAGCACGCCAGACTCACCGGTCCTTCAGTATCTCCCAGAGTTTGCTCAAATTTAAGTTCATTGAGTTGGTGAAGCAGCTAATCCTCTGCTGCCCCTTTCTCCTTTTGCCTCCAATCTTTCCCATCATAAGGGTCTTTTCCAATGAGTTGGCTGTCACAACAGGTGGCCAAAGTATTGGAGCTTCAACTTCAGCATCAGTCCTTCCAATGAATATTCAGGGTTGATCTCCTTTAGGATTGACTGGTTTGATCTCCTTGTTGTCCAAGAGACTCTCAAGAGTCTTCTCCAGCACCACAGTTCAAACATCAGCTCTTCCGAGCTCAGTCTTCTTTATGATCCAACTCTTATATCCGAACATGACCATTTGAAAAACCATAGCTTTGACTACACGGACCTTTGTTGGCAAAGTGATGCCTCTGTTTTTTAATATTTTTTCTAGGTTTGTCGTAGCCTTCCTTCCAAAGAGCAAGCATCTTTCAATTTCATGGCTGTCG
Organism: Antilocapra americana; assembly: GCA_007570785.1. Classification (NCBI taxonomy): domain Eukaryota; kingdom Metazoa; phylum Chordata; class Mammalia; order Artiodactyla; family Antilocapridae; genus Antilocapra; species Antilocapra americana. The sequence continues at coordinate 1,579,706 of ML663443.1, read as the reverse complement.
TCACCGTCCGCAGTGTTTTTGGAGCCCAAGAAAATAAAATCTGTCATTGCTTCCACTTTTCCTCCTTCTATTTTTCCAAGAAATGATGGGACCAGATGCTAATATTTTAGTTTTTTGAATGTTGGGTTTTAAGCCAGCTTTTTCACTCTCCTCTTTCACCCTCATCAAGAGTCTCTTTAGTTCATCTTCACTTTCTGCCATTAGAGTGGGATCATATGGAAATTCTAATTCTAATTTTAATTTTTTGAGGAAACTTCCTACTCTTTTTCATAGTAGCTGCAACATTTTACATTCCCACCAACAGTCATACCATGCCTCTAGTAAACCCAAACAACCACTGGGGAAAGCTGCGGAGATAGCCAGAGATAATTATAGCCTCAATTCACATGCAGAGATTCTCTGAAAGGTTTCTCTGTTAACAATCTCTAGGAGGGGAACAGTCACTCATCAAATCAACAACATACAAAATACTAAGCAAGAGGTCACCTGGCAGTTATACAACCATTAGTACTTTTGACCAATTCCATTTCTGTGGGCATGCATGGACACTGGGAACGGAAAAAGCCACTAAAAACAAGACATTTTAATAAAAGCCCATTATAGGGGCCTTCTGCTGAATGGAAACTCTCATTTAGGCATTTCTCTGTATGCTTTGGAGAACAAGAAATCCAAATCTGCTTTCGAAACCATTGGCATATTTTACATGCACTTCTAGACTGCCTGCCAGCCAGGGATGTCGTTCACAGTATTTCTCTCCCGTTGCTGTCAGAGACAAATTCCAAACAGAATTGGTACTCCGGTTATGTTGCTGCTGCTGCTTCAGATCCTTAAATATTCCAAGTCATGGATTTGGCCTTGCGTCTTGGTATTTTCTCTGCAGGCTTCCAAAACCCACAGAGAATGGCAAACGACTCTCGGAAGCCAGCCTTCTACTGTTTTGCAGGGTGTCACACACTGAAAATGCAACATTTCCAGCAGTTAACTGAAGCCACATGGACAGCTGCGATAAACTGTAAGTAAAATCTCTCTGAGCCCACTCCCTGCCCTAAGTGACTTCCCTCTCCTAAAGGGAGGAGGAATAAGTCAGCTTGGATAACATCGTATGACTGCCTACAAGGTGAGGACCCATTGGAAATTCAGGCTCAGGCAGCAGTGTAGCCCTGAAGGAAGACAGGGAGATAGAGGAGACAAAGACAGATAATCAGGAACAGAGAGAAAAAGAACACCTCTGATTTGGAAAGTCTTTGAGAAGAAAACCATCCGATCCTTCAAAGACTCTTGGAAGTCAGGTAGGGATATGCTGGTCCTGCTTGGGGACCAGTGCACACTGCCCATTGTCCCTCTTTTCTTTGGCGTTTGTCATTATTGTGACTCTTTACCTGGTTTCTATGCATAAATTACTGGAGTAATTTGTATCAAGAACATACAAAATGCCAAGGAGGAACTCACCTGATATTAGCATTTTGCTTCCATTCCGTTTCTTTCCATTCCTTCCCCAGCACAGGTATTGCCTGAATACAATGAATCTCATTAAGGCCTGCTGGGGACCAAGACCATGGTCCACTGGTCCCACATTGTCACATCACCCTCTATTAAAATGAAATAGTGACTGTCATAACAAATTTGAAGGGCAGGCATGCTCTATATTAGCAGTTTATGGGTTCCATATCTATAGATGTCAATGATTATTTCCACCAGGTTTGCTGGGTTCCAATAACCTCAGAAAGCAGTGCCAAAGGCCACTTTGGTTTCCCCTTCTTTTCCAACTGGTAATTCTCTACTATGGCTGCACTATTTTCCTGTTGAGAACTTTTTTTAAGCATGTATTTATTTAACTTTTTATTTTATATTGGAGTATAGTTGATTAACAATGTGTTAATTTCAGGTGTACAGCAAAGTGATTCAGTTAGTCACATAGATGTAGCTATACTTTTTCTGTTAAGAAATCTTGGCTTGGGAATCCCCACCCAGCGAACTGCAAAACTCCTTTAAGAAGGTATTTTCCCATGTAATATTTTGTTTTGTTTTTTTAAAGAAGAATATTTAGAAAGGGCAGATATTTATTATTTCAAATACTTGGCTTCTACTTGTCATCTTCTTTAATGAGCAAATATCCCATACATGTGTAACTTGTTTGCCTTATAGAGGAAGAGGGCTTCCTAGAGATTGTTTCTTTCTATTTATTTATTTGGCCATGCTGGGTCTTAGTTGTGGCATAAGGCACACAGCACACAGGATGTTTAGTTGTGGTACACAAACTCTTAGTTTGGGCATGTGGGATCCAGTTCCCCCACCAGGGATGGAACGTGGGCCCCTTGCACTGAAAGCACAGTCTTAAGCACTGGACCACTAGAAAAGTCCCTAGAGATTGTTTCCAGACCCTCATTTTACAGACGGAAAACAAAGCCCAAAAGGAATTGGACACTTATTTTGTTACACTAAGCTGGAATAGCAACTCAGGGCTTCTCATTTCCAGGTCAGCAGCTATACTGACCTAGAAGAGGAAGGGAGGGGAGATTGATTGATTGATTGAGAGAGAGAGAGAGAGAGAGAGAGAGAGAGAGAGAGAGAGAGAGAGGTTGACTGTCAGTGTCTCAGGCCTCACTATTGGAGGTAAAGGGACAAGCGTGAAATGTCAAGTTCAAGAGTGAAAATCACTTCTCTAAATCTTTTCATGAAGAAAAGCCTGAGGCTCTGGCAGCCCCAGTCCTCTTGTACTGGGGGTATCTAGGACACAGAGGAGTGTACATTGGTGGAGGGAAGGGAGGTGGGTAAGGACACAAGGAAACGGAAGGTGAGGGAGAGAAATTTGAAACAGCAGTGTTTTGGTTCTTTTTATTAAAAGAGGCTGTGTAGGAGTGGCAAATGGTTGTTCCAGCAGTGGGAGCTTGGAGGCAGAACAGCCAGGGCTATGGGAGGGAGGCTGGCAGTCTCAATGTGCCAGGGAGCTTTGAGGGCAGGGGGTGGGGGTTGAAAAGTTGCTTTTCCATGGCTGATTTATGTCAATGTATGGCAAAACTCTCCACAATATTGTAATTAGCCTCCAATTCAAATAAATTAATTTTTTAAAAAAAGAAAAGTTGGTTTCATAGACTACTGACTCTCATCCCATCCTCAGGGTCCTCTGAATAGCCCCCTGGCAGGCAAAGAGACATAGCCTGGCTCCAAACAGCCCCACAATTATGTTCGTCATGGCCCTATTTTATTGTGCCAGTGTCATGTTCGTGGCACTACACGTGAACTAACTCATTTTATCCTCACAACCACCCCATTAAGTAAGTTTAATTATTACCGCATTTAAAAAATACAAAAAGAGAAGCTCAGAGATTTGAAGAAAGCTTTCCGAGAGCACACAGCTAGTCATGGCCAAAGCCAGGAGACAACACAGGTCTGTTTCATCCTGAGGCAGTGGATTTTGGCTACCTCACTCTACTGTTTCTCAAACACTAAAATGTAACTTTAGTGATTGTTTCCCAGGTTTCTTTCTCCTCTTTTTGGTCATGCCGCCTGGCATGTGGGAATCTTAGTTCCCCTACCAGGGACTGAACTCATGCTCCCTGCAGTGGAAGCATGGAGTCCTAACCACTGGACCACCAAGGAAATCCTCTTGTGCTTTTTCTATTTATTTATTTTACTTAACAAGTGTATTAATAGGTTTTAGAAAGATGTTCAACAAAACAGAGGCAGGTCAGTATAGAGGTTGACCTGGAAATGAGAAGAGCTGGGTTTGTGTTCCAGCTTAGTGTAAGGAAATAAGTACCCTTGGGTTTCCTTGTCTGTAAAATGAGGGGCTAAAAGCCACATCTTTAGGAAGCCCTCTGAGGCAAATGAGTTACAATTCTTTTAGTGGTAAGAGAAAAAGAAAAAAACCCCAAACACCAAGTATTAATATTAGCTGAGTGTGAACACCAGTCTTAATCCATTGACAAGGTTCATTATGGTGATACATCTTTCACCATCTTTCAAGTTATCATGCATTATAATTTTCCTGTCTCCAATTGTCTGTGTGCATTGCTGACACTGAATTTTTGTTGCCAGCTACACATAAACATTTTTCTAAATCTGAGGGAAATCTGCTCATTTTGTTTTTTCCACTCTGCAATCTGTGTTAGAATTTGGACCCGAACTGTCAATGGCTAATTTACTGTAGTAATGTTGTAGTCTATGTTAAGTGTCTTCCAACTCTCTGTTGGGAATGCAACAATGTCAGTTATGGATGCTGAATTGTAACTTTTTTCTTAATTTTTTAAAAACAGTATTGTCTGTCACTGCTTTATAACAGCTACTATTGAGATCTAGTGAACATCCCACAAAATTCATCCATTTTAAGTGTTTATTTCAGTGTTTTCTTTAGCATATTACCAAAATTTAAAATAATCCTCACTAATGTTAGGACCTATCCATCACCCTCAAAACAAAACTTTTACCTATTAACAGTCACTCCCCATTTCCCTCTCTACCCAGGCCCTGGCAACCACTAGTTTGCTTTTAAGATTCTAATATTTGTCTACACTGGAAATTTCACATAATGGAACCATACAAAATATGTTCTTTTTTGACCAGCTTCTTTCACTAGGCATAATGTTTTCAATATTCATCCATATTATAACATGTCAGTATTTCATTCTTTTTTATGGCTAAATATTAATCCACTGTGGCATCTACCACATTTTGGTTATCCATCCATCAGATGATGGACATTTAGGCTACTTCCCTTTTTCTGGCTATTAGGAATAATGTTGTTGTAAAATCTTTGTATACAAATTGTGTGCTTTATTTTTAAATCGCTTCTTTATATATTGAGGGGTGGAATTGCTAGGTTACATGGTAGCTACATGTTAGACTTTGTGAGGAACTGTCAGACTTTTTTCCAAAGCAGCTGCACAATTTTACAATACAAGCAGCATGGTATGAGAGTTCCACTGCCTCCACATCCTTGCTGTCATTTGTTTTTGTCTATTTGAGATATAACTGGCCTGTAGCACTGTATACGTTTAAGGTCAACAATTCAGTTCAGTTGCTCAGTCGTGTCTGACTCTTTGTGACCCCATGGACTGCAGCACGCCAGGCTTCCCTGTCCATTACCAACTCCCAGAGCTTGCTCAGGCTCATGTCCTTTGAGTCGGTGATGCCGTCCAACCATCTCATCCTCTGTCATCCCCTTCTCCTCCTGCCTTCCATTTTTCCCAGCATCAGGGTCTTTTCCAATTCTTCTCATCAGGTGGTCAAAGTATTGGAGTTTCAGCTTCAGCATCAGTCCTTCCAATGAATATTCAGGACTGATTTCCTTTAGGATGGACTGGCTGCATCCCCTTGCAGTCCAAGGGACTCTCAAGAGTCTTCTTCAACACCACAGTTCAAAAGCATCAAATCTTCGGTGCTCAGCTTTATTTATAGTCCAACTCTCACATCCATACATGACCACTGGAAAAACCATAGCCTTGACTAGACGCACCTTTGTTGGCAAAGTAATGTCTCTTGTTTTTAATATGCTGTCTAGGTTGGTCATAGCTTTTCTTCCAAGGAACAAGTGTCTTTTAATTTCATGGTTGCAGTCAATATCTGCAGTGATTTTGGAGCCCAAGAAGATAAAGTCTCTCACTGTTTCCATTGTTTCCCCATCTATTTGCCATGTAGTGATGGGACTGTATACTGTGATCTAAGTTTTTTGAATGTTGAGTTTTCAGCCAACTTTTTCACTCTCCTCTTTCATTTTCCTCAAGAAGTTCTTTAGTTCTTAGGTGAACAACATAATGATTTGACTTACATACATTATGGAATAAACTTACCATAGTAAGTTTGGTGAAGTTACATCATCTCAGATTCAAAATTAAAGAAATAGAAAAACTATACATTTCCTTGTAGTGAGTTGTTTAGCATTTACTCTCTAAACAACTTTCATATATAACATACAGTAGGGGTTTCTCTAGTGGTCCAGTAGTTAAGAATTTGCCTTGCAATGCAAGGTACATCAGTTGGATCCCTGATCTGGGAAGATTCCACATGCTTTGGAGCAACTAAGCCTATATGTTGTAACTGCTGAGCCCACCAGCCACAAGTACTGAAGCTGCATGCCCTAGAGCTGGTGCTCAACAAGAGGAACCATTGCAATGAGAAACTGTCGCACCACAACTAGAGAGTAGCCCCCACTGCCACAACTAGACAAAGCCTGCAACTAAAGAAAACCCACAGCAGCAACAAAGACCCAGCAAGCCAATAAATAAAGAAACAATATTATTAATAATAAAAAACGTTAAAAACAAAAGCATAGCAGTGATAATTATATTAATCACATTGTGCATTACATCCCTGGTACTTATTTACCTTTTAACGGCAAGTCTGTGATTTTTATTTTAGTCAATCTACTGAGTATGAAATGTTATCATCTCACTGGGACTTTGATTTGTATTTCCATAATGACTAATCACATTATCTTTTCATGTGTTTGTTGGTCATTTGTATATCTTCTTTGGATAAATGTCTCTTCAGATATTTCGCTCATTTTAAAAAGACATTTTGGGACTTCTCTGGTAGTTCAATGGTTAAGACTCTGTGCTCCCAATACAGGGGGCACATGTTTCGTCTCTGGTCAGGGAACTGAGATCCCACCTGCTGCTCAGCTCAGCCAAAATAATTTTAAAAATTTGTGAATTGATAAAAGAATCTTAAAAAGAATAAATACACATGTACAACTGAATCACTTTGCTATACACCTGAAACTAACACAACATTGTAAATCAACATTTTAAAATTTTAAATATTTGTACAATTCAGTGGCATTAAGTATATTCACATTACTGTGCAATTATCACCACCACCCATCTGCAGAACTCTTTTTTTACTCTTCCAAACTGAAAGTCCATACGCATCAAATATTTCCCCAGTCTCCCCTCCTCTCCCCTCCCCTGCCCTACAGCCTTTGGCAACTATAATTCTACTTTCTGTCTCTATGAATTTGACTATTCTAGGTACTTCATGTAAGTGTAACCATATGGTATTTGTCTTTTTGTGACTGGCTTTTTTTGTCTGACATAATATCTTCAAGGTTCATCCATGTTATTTATAGTTAATGTCAGAATTCCTTCTCCATAGCCACTGATGTATTTCATTCTGGGTCTTTTCCTTGATAGTAGAACTTCTCAAATTTAGCACCATTGACATCTGGGACTGGCTAACTCTTTTGTTGTTGGTGGTATAGTGTTTTGTTATCCAGTTTTATTGAGATATAATGATGTTCAAACTTGTATTTGCTTACAGTGTACATGTATTGTGAAATAACCACCTCGAGAAGTTTAGTTAGAATCTATCACCTCACATAGTTCCAAAAATCTTTTTCCTTGTGATGAGAATTTTAAGATCTACTCTCTTAGCAACTTTCAAGTACACAATATAGTGCTGTTAACTATAGTCATCATGTTGTCCATTATATCCCCTGGAACTTATTAATCTTATAATTGAAATTTTTGCAACTTTTGACTATTTTTACCCAATTTCCCCCACTTCCCAATCCTATCTCCACCTCCATCTCTGGCCTCCACAAATCTGATCTCTGTTTCTATAAGTCTGGATTTTTTTCTTAGATTCCACATATAAATGAGATCATATAAAATTCATCCTCTTGTGTTTAAATTATTTGACTTATCATAATGCCCTTAAGGTCCATCAATGTTGATTCAACTGGCAGGATTTTCTTCTTTTTATGACTAAATTATACATACATACATATTTATATAACTCACATTTTCTTTATCCATTCATCTATTGATGGACTCTTAGGTTGTTTCTGTTCAGGTATGACCTAAATCAAATCCCTTAAGATTGTGCAGTGGAAGTGAAAAATAGATTCAAGAGATTAGATATGATAGACAGAGTGCCTAATGAACTATGGGCGGAGGTTCATGACATTGTACAGGAGACAGGGATTAAGACCATCAGAAAGAAAGAGAAATGCAACAAAGCAAAATGCCTGTCTCAGGAGGCCTTACAAATAGCTGTGAAAAGAAAAGAAGTGCAAAGCAAGGGACAAAAGGAAAGATACACCCATTTGAATGCAGAGTTCCAAAGAATAGCAAGGAGAGATAAGAAAGCCTTCCTCAGTGATCAGTGCAAACAAATAGAGGAAAACAATAGGGAAAGACTAGATAGAGATCTCTTCAAGAAAATTAGAGATACCAAGGGAACATTTCATGCAAAGATGGGCTCAATAAAGGACAGAAATGGTATGGACCTAATTGAAGCAGAAGATTTTAAGAAGTGGCAAGAATACACAGAAGAACTATACAAAAAAGATCTTCATGACCCAGATAATCACTGTGGTATGATCACTCACCTAGAGCCAGACATCCTGAAATGTGAAGTCAAGTGGGCCTTAGGAAGCATCACTACAAACAAACCTAGTGGAGGTGATAAAATTCCAGTGAAATCCTAAAAGATGATGCTGAGAAAGTGCTGCACTCAATACGCCAGCAAATTTGCAAAACTCAGCAGTGGCCACAGGACTGGAAAAGGTCAGTTTTCATTCCAATCCCAAAGAAAGGCAATGCCAAAGAATGCTCTGCTGCTGCTGCTAATAAGTCGCTTCAGTCGTGTCCAACTCTGTGTGACCCCATAGGCAGCCCACCAGGCTCTGCTGTCCATGGGATTTTCCAGGCAAGAGTACTGGAGTGGGTTGCCATTGCCTTCTCTGCAAAGAATGCTCAGACTACCACAAAATTGGATTCATCTCACACGCTAGCAAAGTAATGCTCAAAATTCTCCAAGACAGGCTTCAACAGTATGTGAACTGTGAACTTCCAGATATTCAAGCTGGTTTTAGAAAAGGCAGAGAAACCAGAGATCAGACTGCCAACATCCACTGGATCATTGAAAAAGCAAGAGAGTTCCAGAAAAACATCTACTTCTGCTTTATTGACTACGCCAAAGCCTTTGACTCTGTGTACCACAACAAACTGTGGAAAATTCTTAAAGAGTTGGGAATACTAGACCACCTTACCTGCCTCTTGAGAAATCTGTATGTAGGTCAGGAAGCAATAGTTAGAACCTGACATGGAACAACAGACTGGTTCCAAATAGGGAAAGGAGTACGTCAAGGCTGTATATTGTCACCCTGCTTATTTAACTTATATGCAGAACACGTCATGAGAAATGCTGGGCTGAATGAAGCACAAGCTGGAGTCAAGATTGCCAGGAGAAGTATTATAACCTCAGATATGCAGATGACACCACCCTTGTGGCAGAAAGCAAAAAACTAAAGAGCCTCTTGATGAAAGTGAAAGAGGAGAGTGAAAAAGTTGGCTTAAAACTCAACATTCAGAAAACTAAGATCATGACGTCTGGTCCCATCACTTCATGGCAAATAGATGGGGAAACAATGACAAACAGACTTCATTTTCTTGGCCTCCAAAATCACTGCAGATATTGACTGCAGCCGTGAAATTAAAAGATGCTTACTTCTTGGGAGAAAAGTTATGACCAACCTAGACAGCATATTGAAAAGCAGAGACATTACTTGCCAACAAAGGTCCATCTAGTCAAGGCTATGGTTTTTCCAGTAGTCATGTATGAGTGTGAGAGTTAGACCATAAAGAAAGCTGAGCACAGAAGAACGGATGCTTTTGAAGTGTGGTGTTGGAGAAGACTCTTGAGAGTCCCTTGGACTGAAAGGAAATCCAGCCAGTCCATCCTAAAGGAAATCAGTCCTGACAGTTCTTTGGAAGAACTGATGCGGAAGCTGAAACTCCAATACTTTGGCCACCTAATCCAAAGAACTAACTCATTTGAAAAGTCCCTGATGCTGGGAAAGACTGAAGGCGGGAGGAGAAGGGGACAGCAGAGGATGAGATGGCTGAATGGTATCACCGACTCAATGGACATGAGTTTGAGTAAACTCCGAGAGTTGGTGGTGGATAGAGAGGCCTGGGGTGCTGCAGTCCATGGGGTTGCAAAGAGTCGGACACAACTGAGTGACTGAACTGTACTAGGTTGTTTCCACAGGTTGGCTATTTGCAAACATTGCTGCAGTAGAAGGGCTGGCACTTCTTGCAGCTGATGTCCTACAAGACATCATCTTGTCCTCATTGTGTATTATAGGATTATAGCTGTACTTTTGGTCTCTACCTTGCTATATGTTAATAGCATTCCTCCAATTGTAAAAAGCAAAACTGTATGTGTTGTTGTTTCATCTCTAGGCTGTGTCTGACTCTTTTGCTGCCCCATGGACTATAACCTACCAGGCTCCTCTGTCCGTGGGATTTCCCAGGCAAGTGTATTGGTGTGGGTTGCAATTTCCTTCTCCAGAGGATCTTTCTGACTCTGGGATTGAACCACGTCTTCTGCCTTAGCAAGTGAGTTGTTTTTGTTTGTTTGTTTGTTTGTTTGTTTTTTTACCACTGAGCCACCAGGAAACCCAAAAATGTGTGTTTGTTCAGTTGCTAAGTCTTGTCTAACTCTTTGTGACCCCATGAACTGCAGCACACCAGGCTTCCATGTGCTTCACCATCTCCTGGATTTTGCTCAAATTCATATCCATCCAACCATCTCATCCCTCTTCTTCTCCCACCTTCAATGTTTCCCTGCATCACAGTCTTTTCCAATGAGTCGGCTCTCTGCATCAGGTGGCCAAAGTATTAAAGCTTCAGCTTCAGCATTAGTCCTTCCAGTGACTATTCAGGGTTCATTTCCTTTAGGATTAGATATTGTCAAAATCCTCGGGGAACAAAATCAGCCTAGGTAAGAAGCATTCCCATAGAGTCCAGCAAGGCAGAGCTGAGAACAGGACTGGTCCTCAGGAAAATGGTAGATTGGCAGTGGTTTGAATGTCAAAAGCCTCAATACTTAAAGGACTGATACTATTAACTACAAATTGGTGCTTGCTAAGGGCATTTGCCATCTGCCTCTGTGGAGACTGAACTCTGTGCTGCTGATGCTGTTGACCTTCAGCATGCCCTGAAGGGAGTCCAGGTTGGAGAGTGAGGCACTCTGTGCTCCAGGGAAACTGGTAGAACAGGTCTTTAGACAGATATTTTCAGGATCTGATTTCATGATCCCAATCCTTGCATCTCCTCATATCTGGAAAAGCACTAAACCCCTTCATGGTGACATCAGCTCCTCGTGACTAGCAGAAAACCTTTTGTAAAGTAAGTGCTTGATTGCGTTGAACTCCCCCTTCGCCAAAATCTTATATATTGACCTTCCCCCACTACCTCTATGTAGCAGTCTCTCAGAGTTATCTGAGGTGCTGTCTCCCAGGCTGCGTTCCTCATTTTGCCCCTAATAAAACTTAACTCACATCTCTCACATTGTGCATCTTTTTAGTCAACTATACTCTAATGCTGAAATTCCATGCTCCAGGTGGCCTTGAAGTATGACAAATATATATGTCCTGTTTCCCAAAAGAGTCCTCATTTCTTATTATTTTATTCCTCTGGTAACAGTGATTTGTTAAACAAATAAAAAAATTCTATTTCCATTGTATATTTAGTGCTCTTATTTTTAACACAATCATGAATCAGAAAAATGATCTTTTGGCAAACCACATGCTCTGATTCTTGGTTGGAAATAAGTCTTCTTAGGCTTCAAGGTCCTTTAAAGTCTCTGAATGCTCTCACCTCAGGTATGATGGAGCTTCCAGGGAGACAGCACTTCATTAGGACTCTGTAAGGACATGATACAGGTTATCAGAGCTCAATGGGCCTTTTTACTGATCTCCTTTGATTTTTTTCTATGTTCTGCTTATCACAATGGCCAGGCCAACCCTTCTACCCTCCTCTGAAATGCTCAATCTTTTCCTCAATTGGATAAACTATATCACTTTCCTCTTTTATTCAGTTCATTCACTGGACATGTATTTATTGAAGGCTTACTATGGGCTTCCCAGGTGGCGCTAGTGGTAAAGAACCTATCTGCCAGTACAGGAGACATGAAAGAGGGAGGTTCAATCCCTGGGTTGGGAAGATCCCCTGGAGGAGGGCATGTCAATCCACTTCAGTATTCTTACCTGGAGAATTCCATGAACAGAGGAGCCTGGTAGGCTAGAGTCCATAGGGTCTCACAGAGTTGGACACAACTGAAGTGACTTAGCATGCACTATGGGCCAGTCACTAGGCTAAATACTTTTGACACAATGGTAAAAAAAATAAACTTACTCCCTGACTTTATGGAATTCTTGTCCTAGTGGTATAATTGAGAGAAATCAATAAACACATAAATAATACTATTACAAAGTGATGTAAGTACTTAAAAGGAAAAAAAGAGATTTTAGATAATAGCAGGACAGGCTAGACAGAGAGGGCAATGGCACCCCACTCCAGTACGCTTGCCTGGAAAACCCCATGGACAGAGGAGCCTGGTAGGCTGCAGTCCATGGGGTCGCTGGGAGTCGGGCACGACTGAGAGACTTCACTTTCACCTTTCCCTTTCCTGCACTGGAGAAGGCAATGGCAACCCACTCCAGTGTTCTTGCCTGGAGAATCCCAGGGATGGGGGAGCCTGGTGAGCTGCTGTCTATGGGGTCTCACAGAGTCGGACACGACTGACGCGACTTAGCAGCAGCAGCAGCAGCAGGACAGGCTAGGAGAAAGACCGCTCAGATAAGGTTATAATTAATCCATGATCTAAGATGAGAAAGATCAGCCATGGATAGAGTGAAGAAAAGAGAGTTACAGGAAACGAGACCAGCATGTTCAAGGGCCGTGAAGTAGCTCTTTAGTAGTTAGCTACAAAAATGGTCACAGTCCTTTCTTCCCTCTCTCCATGCTGTTTGTAATATGACTTGAGTTACTCCCACCAAGAAGTGAAGTTAATTTTTGCACCGCTAGTTTCTGGGCTGGGCTTGTACTTTTACTTTGACCAACAGTATATTGCTGGAGGCAGAGTACATCTGTTCAGAGCAGGGGCCTTAAGGGATCCTGCACACTTCTCTTAGAGCCTGCCAGTTGCCTTGTGACCAAGCCCAGTTTAGTTTACTAGAGGATGAGAGACCACAAAACAGACATGCCATTCCAGCTGAAGCAAATCATCTTAGGCCAGCCAGCCAGAAGCCCACCTACCAGCTGACCGAAATTCTAAGAGAAAACCCAGCCAAGACCAGGTGAACCGCTAGCTGAGGTCTGCCCAAATTGCCAGCCCAGGGACTTTTGAGCTTATCTTTTTTCTTCCTGCTCCTCCAACTTGATCATTTCCACTTGCAAGTTGGAGAAGCCAAAAAGCCCAGGGTGCAATTTAGTCTGAGTCTGAAGGACTAAGAACTGGGGAGCCACTGGTCTAAGGCCCAGCCTGAGTCCAAAAGCCTGTGAACCAGGAGTACCAGTGTCGGAAGGCAAGAGAAGATGGATCCCAGGACGTCCCTGGTGGTCCAGTGGCTAAGAATCTGCCTTGCAGTGCCGGTGACCTGGGTTTGATCCCTGGTTGGGGGAACTAGGATCCCACAAGCCGTGAAGCAACTAGGCCCCTGGGCTGCAACTACTAAGCCAAATTACCACGACTAGAGAGAGTCCATGCACTGAAACCAAAGATTCCGCATACGGCAACTAAGACCCCATGCAGCCAAATAAATAAATAAACAAAAAGAAAGAGAAAGTGGACGCCTCAACAGAAGTAGAGAGGGAATGTATACTTCCTTTGCCTTTTTGTTCTATTCAGGCCCTCAATGAATTGGATAATGCCCATCCACATTGGTGAGGGCAGTCTTTTTTCCAGTCTTCTGAGTCAAATGCTAATCTTTTCCAGAGGCACTCACACAGACACATCCATAAATCATATTTTACCAGCTACCTGGGCATCTCTTAGCTCAGTCAAGGTGATACATAAAATTAACTGTCACACTACCTATTAGGCACTGTATTAAGTGCTGGCAATACAGAAGTGATCTAATAGGGAATAACCCTGCCCTCACAGAACTCTCAGTCCTTTTAATTTGTCTTAATTTCCCTGTATTATATGCACAATGAAGATTTCTCTTTCTTTAATTTCAGTAGTTATGAACTTCAGAATAAAGAACAGTAAACCCACTAATATTGTTTCCTGATGTCATCTTTCAGTACGGGGATTTGGATTTCACATGATTTGGAAAGGTCATTAGAAACCTGAATTCCAGACCAAATATCCCATGCCATTTATTTACTTTAATTTATTTTTTAATTGGGGTATAATTGGTTTACAATGTTGTATAATTTCTGCTGTACAATCCCATGGAATTTAGGTTTACTCTTCCTCTCTCTCCAAAGAACTAAAGATGGGGTGAATGGAAATATTTCAGTTCAGATACAGTTGTGATGATCAAATGATCATGCATATAGGACCTCATTAAGAACCTAAGTGTCTGTGATACAACCCAAGAAAATCCATGAATCAAAGGAGAGTGAAGGACTCCAGCACTTATTTTCTGTGTACCCTTTTCCCGCTCTAGTCTTGGTTGCCAGATCTCTTGAGTGTGTTGAACTAGATCAGTATTTTTAAAAATTGTGTTCTGCACAGGTCTAGATCTTCAGGATCCCCATCACCACTGCAAACTAATATATTCTAGTTGAAGAAAAGTTTTCATGGCTTTAAAAATCGAAAACATGAATTACATGATCCCAATGGTCTCATTAAGCTCTGAAGATCTATGAGTCTATAATTCATCATTATGACCTCTCACAAAAAATAATGCAATGCCCTCCCCAGTTTCATTATTCTTAAGTAATCTGTCAACAAGAGAATTTCTTGGATAAAATTCTATAGATCTAAGTTTCTGTTAGACCCTAAGATGGATACCAAAGTAGTTCAAGATGTGGTCTTAAACTTCTTACAATGCACATCAATTGATCATTAAAAATCCCCCCAAGGTAGCTCATTTGCAATTATTCCTTCAATGAGTCCTTTAAAATCATTTCACCAGACCTCAAATCACAGAATCTTAGGGCTGGAAGGGACCTTAGGGATTTCCACAGAGATATCATTAAAATAAAACTAAGTATCTCTTATTTGCCCTCCTTTTAAAAATGTTGTCTCAAGAGAACCCTGAATATTAAACTCACACCAAAACATGTTTCCTCATTTGAGGGTTTAAAAAATATTCTAAATATATGGGGTTCTTGGCTTTGTGCCCAGGATCTTGTCTTGTAGGATAGAAGTTTAGGATAAAAGACACTTCCAATTATAATTTCTCCCTGAAGAAGTCTTCTCCAGCTCAGTTCAATAATAGAGTAGTTACCTGGGGCAGGCAGCCTGGGGTTTCACAAAAGGCTTTCTGATCTGAAAACATGCACAGTTGATAATTAAAGTCCTCGTCCATCTGACCTAAATTTTTCTTTGGGTTTTGTGAGATTCGCCTGTATAGGTAGAATCCTATTTGAACAAGTTTGACCAGACACCAAAATTTCTAGTTTTAGACTAATCTCCATGAGAGGGAAACGTCCTGTTATAAGGTGAGAAGAGCCATCTATTTGTGATTTCAATTTTTCTCATATGAAGTGAATGTTTGTTATTGTACTTTATCTACAAAGAGTACAAGTTGGGAGTTAATGGGAGTATGGATGTGAGGGCAGGTTTTGCCTGTTTGAGAAAGAATATGCAGATTGCTTTTCTTCTGTGCTACACTTGATCTTAGCCAAAAGGCCAAGAAGTGACAGAGGAGTCTGGCGGGCTATAGTCCATGGGGTTGCAAAGAGTCAGACACAACTGAGTAACTAACACTTTGATTTTTTTTCTATTCAGCTGTACAGGAGGTCCTTGAAATCCTAAAATATCACCATAGTATGTGATTTCCCTCATAAAGCCTCATATGCAAAAGAAGCATAGACTTCTTAGATTCTCTTCACTTCTGCTCAATTGCATTGCTAGCACTGGAGGCTGGTTCTTCTTTTGGGGGATGTTTTTAACATGGGAAGTGGGAGTAGAGAAATTGTTTTGACTTCATAGGAGTTCCTGTTCCTAGCTGTAGAAGCTGGGTGATTATCCAAACTCAAAAAGGGTTGGTTAACCATTGTCTCACTTTGCGCGTTTGGGTTATAGAAAATGAAGTTCAAGCTTGTGCCTCTACAGAAAAGCAAATTATGACATGGCATGGACATCGTGGATTTCTCCTAAAGGTAGAGATCTCAAAGTTAAGTCTGTGAATGCCTAGGGTACATCATATTTGAAAACATGTAAATGTTTTCAGGAAGTTGGATTGATGCCTTGGGAGATCTTAGAAGACGACAACCTGTTCTGATGAAAGTATTTGCTTTGGAAATTACAGACATGTTAGCAAAGGGTATGTATATGAGAGCAGTAAAGCAGATAGGTCTTGGCTTTAGTCAAGAGGTGGCAAGGATGGGGAATATAACAGATACTGAAAGCAATCCTGTTAGAAATTGTAGATGGTTTTGCTTGGTGTTGGTTGAGTCCTGTTCTTTCCAAAAGGCCCAAACTACATATTTCTGCTTTCAATTTTAGCTCTAGGATCACAATCTCTGTAAAACTCTGTACCTGTTGTAGAGCCTAAGTGACTCCCTCTTAAAAAGAGGAGCTGCCATCTTGTGATAGAAGACATCACTCAAGTTCCCCCACCCCCAGGTCACCACCCTAGACACGACTGCCAATCAGGGGTTAGCACTGCCAATCAGGGGTTAGCGCACGAAAATCCCCTCACCTCCCCTCCCGTCCTGGCCCGTCACAGGACGCTGAAACACATTACCCCATCTGAGCCCTCCTGCCCTTTGTCTCTTTCCTTTAAAAGCCTTGTACCATGCGGCTCGGGGCCGCCGCCCTCACTCCGCTGTGTCTGGTGTGTGTATGTGCGGTCCGGACCCGGGTCTGTAATAAACTCCCTCTTGCGCTTGCATCGGTGAATGGCCTCCTGGTGGTTTGTGGAGATTGGGATCTGGGCACAACACTGTCATCTTTCTTATTGGTTCTCCTTTACTCATAGATGATCCTTCCCACACTCTGGCCTCTCAATTCCTCTTACTCCTAACCACCAATGATCTTGTCCTCCATGTTGCCTCTGGCTCTCATCCCAGAATCTAATTTTCAAGCCTCCCACTCAGGGCACTATCTCCTAACTCTCCAGCTCACCTGCCTTAGAATCCTAACCCAACAATCCCAGCAAACCTCACAAGGGCCCTAAAAACTACTGATCTTACCATCATTTCACTGCTTCTCAGCCCCTCATCTCTTCACTTCCTTCCTGGCGTTAAATTCTGTGGCCCATCATTCTAGTACACTCTTGTACACATCCTCGGTTTCATTGTAACCATCCTCCTCTGTTATTCTCACCTTGTAAACTGCTCACCTGGTTAAATCACCTCTCCACCAGCACTGGACCTGCATCTGTGCAGCCCATTAGAGCTGGAGAAAACAACAAGCTCTGCTGACTGCTTTCGCTTTAACTCCAAGACAACAAACTTCCAGGAGCCACTGAGTGGGACTCAGCATCCTGTTAGGTGCCCCCAGGCCTTCATTCCACAGGTATAGAGGATGCTTTCATACCATCCCTGTTCTTCTTAAACCTACTACTACCGTAGGGAATCCTTACATATGAATGAATTCCATCAAGAGCACATTCGTATGTATATTTAGTTCTTAAGTCCAACAAAGTTAGCTTTGGTACCCAGCTAACACAATAGGCTATATAATATTATACTGTAGGGCAGCATTCACAAACTGGTTTAATTTTATTTAAAGAGCACATTCCACAGCTAAATGAGAAACTCTCTAGGTGCCATTTGAACAGCACTGCCAGATGGATGCTCATGACCTACACATATATGCATAAACCCATACCTGCTCACAACACCCTCACACACTCCCCAAGGGGGCATGAAAGATGTGTGACCTTCAATAATGGTGGGCCAGTGACAAATGACCTTGCCTTTTTCTGCGATGGGTCCATGGCAGGACTCAGAGAGCTGCGGAGTCCAGAGGCAGAAAACGTTTTCACCCTCAGCCTTATTCTGTTACTGCTTAAAATTCCACTTTTTAACAGTGGATTCAGCAAGGTTGTGCTTTACAATAATTTTACCTGGACTGCCACTCAGTGGCCGCTTGGAGAAATACCCAGAAGAGACCTGTCAGTTCTATAAATTCTCTAGTGAGTTTAGGGAGAATTAAATTTGAAGGTGCGAACTTTATTTTGTGGCTTCCCAGGTGGCTCAGTGGTAAAAAATCCATCTGCTAATGCAGGGGATGCGGGTTCAATCCCTAGGTTGGGGAGATCCCCTAGAGGAGGAAATGACAACTCACTCCAGTATTCTTGCCTGGAGAATTCCATGAACAGAGGAGCCTCTAGCCTCTAGCCTCTAGCCTCTAGCCTCTAGTCCATGGAGTCACAAAGAGTCACAAAGAGTCGGAGGTGACTGAGCATGCACGAGCTATATTTTATTTTCCTAATTTGTTTGTTTGTATTAAAAAAACACGCTGAAATCCATGTTGATTAGTGTTCATAAATTTTAAGCATCAAGAGTCTTCAAGGATAGGATCTTGTAATTGTCCTATTTACTGATCTATTTAAAAGTCTCATCACAGGTATTTTCAGGAGATTCAGAAGGCGCTACAAGGATTCTTCTGCAAGTGTTTTCTCTCAAGATCCCCCAGACACCCACTCCCTGTGAAGTCATTCCACGTCTGCTCTCCTCCCTGCTCCTTTCCTTGGGAACTTGTTTCTGGGATATAGTTCACACTCTTATCAGTCCATCTGTAATCTGTCACACAGCTTTTTAATTTGGGGTGAAAGGTGAGTGTAGAGAGTGTTAGAATCAGGGGCAAGGCATAATAAGGGGACACAGTGAGTTATGGAACAAAATATTCTAAAATAATGACTTTCACGAAGAACTCTTAATTTTTTAACTTCATGAAAGGTTTTTAAAGTAGGTTTTAAACCCACTGATTACAAAAAAATGCTTTTAAAAATTATTTTATTGTTGACATTGGAAAATAAAATATTGTTGACATGGAAAAACATTTTATTGTTTCCATGCAGGAGTTTCCCAAAAGTCTGAGAGCCAAATTTATAATCAGCATCCATGATTTTATAGCTTCCAATGGCTTCTTGTCTCAGTGTAAAAGCCAGATACCTTACTCAAGTTTGCCAGATTTGACACAATCTAACCTCCTGTTACTTCTCTGATTTCATTTCCTGTTACCATCCCTCCCAGTCTGCTCCAGCCACACTGACTGGCTTACTGAAACACTTGTCCTCCTGTATCCTTATGACTTTCCCTCTCCTCAAATGTTACCTTCTCCCCAAGGCCTCTCTCTACTACCCGAACCCCATCCCCTATATCCCTTTCCTACTTTTTTCCAAAGAACTTATTACCCTCTGCTATATCATATACAGCTCATTTCTTTATTGTGCATCTCCTTAGCTCTTTAAAGATAAGTTCTAGGATGGCAGGAATTTTTGTCTGTTGTTTTAGAGTTGTATCCTCAATGCCTAGAATAATGCAAAGCACAAAGTACGTGTGAGTGCATGCTCAGTCGCCAAGTCTTATCCATTTCTTTGTGATCCCATGGACTGTAGCCCACCAGGCTCCTTTGTTCATGGAGTTTTCCAGGCAAGAATACTGGAGCGGGTGGCCATCTCCTCCTCCAGGGGATGTTCCTGACCCAGAGATCGAACCCACATCTCCTGCATTGTCAGGCAGAGTCTTTACCACTGAGCCACCTGGGAAGCCCTCACAAAGTACACAATAAATATTGAATGAATGCCCCATGTTCATTGCAGGACTGTCTACAATACTCGAAACTTAGAAATAAAGTATTCATCAACAGACTAGTGGATAAAGAAAATATGCCACACACAGTTGCAAAAAATGGATGGAACTTGAGGACATTATGGTAAGTGAAATAAGTTAGAGAGAGAAAGAGAAATACTGCTTGATCTCACTTATACGTAGAATTAAAAAAAAAAAACTCATAGAAGCAGAGATCAGGTTGGTGGTTGCCAGAGACAGGGGTGGGAGAAATGTTTGAAGGCTATCAAAAGGTAGAAACTTCCAATTGTAAGATAAGTAAGTTCTGGAGATGGAATGTACATCATGTTGACTATAGTTAACAATAATGTATATTTGAAAGTTGTTAAGAGACTAGGACTTAAAAATTCTTATCAGAAGGGGGAAAATGTGTAACTATGTGAGGTGATGGATGTTAACTAAACATACTGTGGCAATCATTTTGCTACATATATGTGTATGTATGTATGTATATATATATTTTCTTTTCCAAGAGAAGGGGACACTCTTTCTGTCCCCTTCTGATGTCTGTGTCTGAAGCTTTCTCTATCTCTTTTATACTTTAATAAAACTTTATTACACAAAAGCTCTGAGCATCAAACCTCATCACTGGCCCAAGATCAAATTCCTCCCCTCTGGAGGCCAAGAATTCCAGCTTTGTTCACAAGGTAGCAGCAACCTTTCACTACTATTACTAATAATTATAATACAATCATGTTACTATTATTAAGGTATTCCCAGGTGGCGCAATGGTAAAGGATCTGCCTACCAACGCAGAATCCCTGGGTTGGGAAGATGCCCTGGAGAAGGAAATGGCAACCCATTTCAGTATTCTTGCCTGAAGAATTCCATGAACAGAGAAGCCTGGTGGGCTACAGTCCATGGGGTCTCAGTCAGACATAACTGAGTAACTGAGTACATACATTACTATTATTAGATTATAGAGTGATAAATGCTAAAACCAAGGCATATACATGAACTTAGGGGTCACAGTTAAAGTGACTACTTCAATTTTGGGGGAGGAGGTGGTTAGAGAGAAGGTCACAGACTTGGTGTTCAAGATTATATAGTTCACTAAACTGCTAATTAGAGAAAGGAAACACTTCAAAACTTGAGAAAGTTGCACCAGGCCCCTCACTCACAACATGCATTTTGAGATAGCATTGGCACAGCGTGAGTAATCCCTGGCTATAAAACAATTGACATGAATCTTGAAGAAAGGCAGATTCTAAGCAAATACATAGTTCATTAACTTAAGGAAGACATTTCCATGAGAGAAATGCATTGGTTAGCTCAAGGTTTGAGATAAAGTTAAGTTCAGGTGGACCTGTGTTGTCATGACAACACAGGATTAGAAAAGAAAAGAAAAGTCTATCACTTGCAGTTTTATTTGCTTCTGCCGCTTGGGGACCTCTGGCCTCCCTACCGAGGCTATTAACACTCTCAGTAGTATTAATTTATATGTGATGCTCGCCAGAATAGAAACTGCCTTATTTATCTCTGTAACCTCTAAGCCTAGTGAAACACCTGGCACACATAAGGTGCTTAATAAATATTTGGTAAATTAATGACTAGATGAATCAGTGAAGAAATAAATTTATGAATTAATAAGCAAACAAAAGATGAAGACTTTATTAGTGAAATCTTGTTAGTGAAAGGTTCCTAGGCAGGCTACAGAGAGCTTCCTGGATATCTGAAGGATTACCATGCTAGTTACTGCCTCTTCAGACTTGCAGAGGCCAATTTCCTGGACCACCCACTGTACTGGTTTATTGCATCCCATTATCATTAGGAATAGTGCACGAATTGTTTTTCCAGTAGCAGAGATGGCTTGTAAGCAGCAACTGGTAAATTCAATTGCTTAAATTATGGTTTAAAAGGAGGCCAAGTCCATGGCTTGGTTTTCATGCGTGCTAGTTCACTTAATTCTGTAGTCTGCCCATAGAATGCATTCCTAACTCTAGACAGGTAACTTGTGAATGTGAGCCAATTGAGAAGTGATGAAGCCTGCAGGTAAAATTGTCTGTCCTGCTGATGGTCTATCAGGACTTCTCATCTTGGGACAGGACACCAGGTCCTTCTCATTAGGTCTCTTGGCTCCTTAAAGATACCAAGTACAAAGAAAGCTGCCAGGGATGACTGTAGGGTGAGTATCTTTCGGGAGCACTCTCAGCATGGGCAGCGCTGTACTCTACTTCTTGCATCACTCTGAAATGAAGCACTCAGTCCTCATGGGCATGGTGCAGCCCCTGGCCATTGAGCAGTTTCTTTTGAACAAACCCATCAGTATCTTCTCTCAGCCACCTGACCTGCCTTGCAAATGATAAAGTCTTTCTTCTGGCTATTTCAAAATGGTAAAAATGTTACTGCTGCACTAGAATCTTAAAGCATCACATCCAGGGAACTAGGCTATCCTCAGCGGGAGACTATATACTTACCCCTCACTGAGAGGAAAATGAATGCAGTTACCAGCTCTAATTCACAAGGGATACAAAACAAATAGATCCCGAAAATGAAAAGCTCTACTTTAAAGTAAAAAGTACCATGATGCCAACGGCAGAATATTCCTGGCAATCCTCAGATTAAGCAGCGACAACATGAATAAATGAAAAGCTGTGGTATGTTGGCAGTGTGTAAGAGCACTGTCTCCCAGTGCTTCAGGTCAGTGCTTAAGTTTTGTCAGATCACAACAGCTAGGAAATTAGGAAGACGTGAATGCTTGGAGGAAAACGACACAGATCCAGTTTCCTGTGGGACTGTTGAGCCCAGATTATAGATCCCCCAAAGACCACCTCAGGAGCCGATTCCGTTGTAAACACACGAGGATCTTTTATTCAAGCTCGAGCAGGGGCTTCCACCCACACCGACGCAGCGGCTTAGGTAGGAGAGCCCCGAGTAACAGCAGATAGGCGTTTTTATAGTGTGGGGTGGGGTGAGGGAGTTTTCGAAATTAAAAAAACAGCGATTGGTGGACTTTTCGCGCATTAGTTTCTGATGGTATTTTTCATCACAAACAACCTTCTAACTGGTGTATTTTTGGCACTCCCCGGTGTGTGGTGATTGGTCGTGTCTAGGGTAGTTACATGGGGTAAGGGGCTGGACTATCTTATGGTTATTCTAGGAACTTGGGAGTTCCCCTTGACCACAAGATGGTAGCTCCTGGGAGCTGCCCCTGACCACAAGATGGTGGCTCCCCTTTTTCTTTTTTCTTAAAACGGAGTCACCTAGGCTCTACAGGACAAATGGAAAGGTTCCAAGCGAAGGAACCCAGCAGAAGGTCTCAAAGATGAAAGTCAAGCTCGCTTGGAATCGCACTCTCAAACAGCTCAAGTTTATTTCAAATCATATCTTCTATACTTAGCCAAGTGAATAATAGCTGGAACCTGAAACATCAGGGGCCCAAGCCAGGAGAGAATAGTGCCGGGGTCCAGCCCCAGCAGGTCCGGGGGTCTTGAGGGATGAGTGGCGTCGGCGGAAGAACTGAGCTGAGTCGGTGTGTGGTGATGAAGCAGTCTCTCTTTATTGCTGTTAGTTTTGTGAGGTGATGGAGAAGTCTCTCCAAAAGGCGATGGAGAAGTCTCTCCCTTTATTTTTGTTAGCTTACAGTTTTATAGCCAAAAAAATCCCCATTACATCACAACTATGTTATGCAAACTTTTGTTTTCTGTCTACCACTGTGGTGTGTAAACAAAACAGCTTCCTTGACAGGCTGCTGGGAGATACAGCAGGCCCTAGCTGCGGAGACCTCCCCCATCCTCACACCTCCCCGTACCTTACTCGGTGACAGGCTGCTGTGATACACAGCCTGCCCTAGTTCCACCGACCTCCCCCACCCTCACCTCATACCTCCCCCCACAAGCCAGGAAAGTCCCGCGCGCGCCAAGAGATAGACCATCCAGGGCAGATGCGCAGTTTAAACTGACCAAACACTGACTGCCAGCTATACCAATGCTGTAACAAAGAAGTGCCTGTATAAAAGCAACTGTGATCTGGAGAGCGGGGCTCTTGTCAGATTCCACTTTGTAGATGAGACTTGCGCCCTAGCCCGGCTAGCAATAAACCCCTTTATGCTTTTGCATTGCTGCGTAGACTTGGTCTCTTCAGGGGCTTGGGACCCAGAGTTTAGACTTAACACCACCAACAACTTTAACATTAAGCTCATTTTCATTGCAAAAGGTCGGATTTCTGCATAATCAGACTTAACAATAGTATGTTTACCATTTGAATGTCTCTAGCATATCTTTATTTAGCATAATACGGGCAAATATTCACTGTCTTACAAGAGAGCCTTTTCAGCAAGGATAAAAATCTTGCAACTTATCCAGGAAACACAGGGCTAGAATCTATCTCAAAAAGAGGGGGTTGTAAAAAACTCACTGTCCATATCCGAGAGGGAAGAAGGCTGTAAATGGTTACTTTACTTTAAGAATGTATGCATTTCTTTTGTCCCCGGAAAAGGTGTGCCTCTCCATTCATCTCGGACTATTCAGGGACTGACAAAGGAAGCCTCCTGCCAAATGTTCCCTGACAAGGTGCAACTATGTGGAAGCTAGAAAGAGGGGCTTAAGCTTGAAACTGTTTTATTCTATTAACCTATTTTGATTTTACAAGGAAAGAGAAAAGAAGACAGAGACAGTTTAGCAGCACTGCTTTAACAATGAAACCCTATTAACCTTGCAACTACTAAAAGGAATTCCTATTTCTACACTATCCTAAAGCAATCAGTGTCTCCAACTATGCTGGCCACAGTTATGAGCATTCCTAAGTCCCATTCCAGCCTGGGTTTTTCAAGGAAGGGAGCCTCTTCCGTGGAGTGGTCGGGGGAGTGGGATGTGGAAAGGTGACCCAAGTACGAGCCCTTCTGGTGGTGGCTTTGCCATGACCCCCAGAGAACTCTTGGTAAACTCCCCAGTAACTAGTAGGAAGTATAGTAATCTATTTAAATGTCCCTTATTCCTCCTTAGTCCCCGGGAAAGGGAATTTGCCTTCCCGGATCCCCTGAGGGAAATAAGGTCTGAGGGAATTATCTCAGGATGAATTTTTTCTAACTGGGACTGACCTACTGAGATGAGCTAATGTTCAGAGCATAAACAGAACTTCCCAAGAAAAATACCAGGAGGGGCCTTGCCTTGGGATGCCCCGAAGGAATATCCACTTTGCAGTTTCCTTCTCAGTCTCGTGACTTTGTCATCCGAGTGAGGGGGCATCCTGACGGCTCCTGGCAGATTAGACTACCCTGAAACAATATATACTGATTAAATTCAACTTGGTGAGTTTTCGTTCCAGGGTGACTTAATTTGTATTGTGTCTGATTATTGATCTGTGGCCTGGGTTTAGCCACACTCTCTTCACAGCTAGTACATTTTGAAGTACTACCACAAAGAGGAAAACATGCAAATTCGAGGTCTTCTCAAGTGCTGTGGTTCTGTGGTGGAATTCTCTATGGCCGTTAAAGATGACAAGGTTGTGGACCTTGTTGAGCTATGGAAATGTGTATACACACTAATGTTAAGTGAAACAGTGTGTATGCATTGATTACAGCCCCTGCAGGAACCCAGTCTGTACATCAGCTAAGATCACAAGTGAACTTGGTGTGACACAAATAGAATTAAGTGTGCAGGAGATTCTGAGTCTTTTGATCCCAGTAGAGTTGTTTAAGCTCACAATAAAATTAAATGAAATAGGTAAAAATAAATATACCACTGTGGTTCCAAACCTGCATAGTTGTGAAGCACATATTGGAATCCATATCCATCAACTCCAGAAAGGGAGCAGACAGCGGAAGGATGACATAGTGACACAGCAAACAAAGGGGTTTGCCTAGAAACGCATCACTGAGACTGTCAGTGATGGGCTAAAGTGAAATTTTAATGATCCCATAGACGAACTGGATGGGCACTACGAATTCTGTTTGAACAGGATTCCCTTCCCCACAATTAAGGGGGACTGTTTACTTTTCATATGCCTGCATTTCGAATCATGTGTGTAGATACCTGTGTTTTCAAATAAATCTGACTGTTAGAGAAATGTCAGGCCAAAGGCCCAGGGACTCGGCTTTGTTCCTGGAGATGGGAATGGAGGGCTCGGACAGCGGAGGACCTGAATGGCTGGATACTGAAGCCATCGCCCAAACACCACCTACCTAGACTCTCTCACAGAGAGGCAGGGGCAATAAAGCTGTGGCTTCACTACCCACACTGCTGGGACATGTCTTTCCTCTCTCCAATTAACTTGGCCAGACATATGGCTGCACCTGGCCAGAAGCCGAGCAGCACTGGCTTCTGTGTTTTGCTATTGCTTTTCCCACCTTTGGGGCTTTGCCCTCTTCTGCACTTTTATCAGCAGAGAAGAGGAAGGGGAGCCCGTGTGGTTCCCAGGCCCAGACTGCAGCCGACCCTCCCCTAGTTGCACATCAGAGGAAGCACCATGCAGACTGCTGAACTGTTGTCATAAGTGGATACAGCAGTGAGTAAGGTTCACATGGCTTCTCCAGCGCAAGGCTTGTCAGATTCTCATGGTGTTTCCTCTGATTTCATTAACTGAAAATCGGTGGTAACTGGAAATTTACTCTATGCAAATAAGTCATGTGATCAAAAAATACAAAGAGTGACTCCTTTGCTTATAAAGTTCACTGTTATATTTATATTTCGTAAGAAACTGACGGCTACGAAAAGGTTGCTACCAGTAACGCCAGTGATGACTGATATAATCATACCATTTTATTCATCTGTGAAATAAGGAGATTGGTACTAAAACACCTGTAAAGATTTAGTGGATTTTGCTAGTTAAGTAGAGAATTTAGTGTGATGTGGGCTTCCTTGGTGGCTGAGCTGGTAAACAATCTGCCTACAATGCAGAAGACCTAGGTTCGATCCCTGGGTTGGGAAGATCCTCTGGAGAAGGGAAAGGCTACCCACTCCAGTATTCTGGCCAAGAGAATTCCATGGGCTGTATAGTCCATGGGGTTGCAAAGAGTCGGACACGACTGAGTGACTTTCACTTCACTTAGTGTGATGTGTGTGAGTTCATGTCAAATTCACATTCCCTTTCCCCTGTTTGTGGTTTAGATCACCTGTGCCATGGTCTTCTTCCTGCTTTTCTAATACCAAGGTTGCCGTGCTCTGCTTTAATGAGAAGTGACTAAAACAGACACATGGGTGATAAACAAGGAGCCTCTTGGAATCAACATACAGCAGGTGTTAAGTCCACACCTTATGGGTAATTAAAATCACCCAGAAGAAGGAATGTGTTTCATCTCAGAATGGTGTTGGTAGCTTTTCTAAACTCATAGGATAAATTGGAGGCACTGTTCTTGGAATGGCATCTTCAGAGATGACACCAACAGTGAACCGAGAGGGGATAGGATTGGCATTTCTGGCAGCTTTGGGGGGATGAGAAAGCTAATGTACTATCTCTGCCAAGGCCATGAATTATAGCTTTATGTAACACTGTCCTCAGAAATGCAACTCTCCACTGACTGATCAACACAACAAAACCATCCATCCCGGGAGGTCCCTGATAAAATGCCTAGTGGTACTGCGTCAGAGACCCTGACAGGGCTACAGGCCCACATCCAGCCTCCCATATGTGAATACGAGGGCGCCAGATGGAGCCTCAGCCAAGGTCTTTATTTTATAGACTGAGTTCAGGGAGGGGTTGACCTGCACTAATCCAAAGACAGGAACAAAAACTGAAGTGGAAACACAGCCGCTTATAATGAATGTTGATACACTACTCACTGAAGCCTCTGAACCAGGTGACAAAGTGATGGACCTGGTCCAAGGGGACAATGGCAGGAGCAATTGCCTGGAATAATTATCTGGCTGGCATCACAGAGCCGGCCTGTTGGGGAAGCCAGTCCTGGCATTCATCCTGGCACAGCTGCTGGCTTTGAATTGAGAATCCTTTGTTCTCTTTTGCTAACAAGTAGGCTAATGACAAGTAGGTGATAGCATCATCGACTCAATGCACATGAATTTGAGCAAACTCTGGGAGATAGTGGAGGACAGAGAAACCTGGCATGCTGCAGTCCAGGGGGCTCATCAAGAGTCAGACATGAATTAGCAACAGAACAACAACAACAAGGCTAATGCAGGACCCCCAGGCAGATCTCTGCAAAGGATGGAGACTTCCAGCAGGAGACATCACCATCGAAGAGTCTAGGCATATGTATGGTATGAGGGTGAATGTTTACTGAGCACTTACCGTGTGCCAATAAGCGGCAAAAAAGAGATGGCATGTTCAAAACAGGTAAACGAGGAGAATTTCATGAAGAGAATGTTTGCAAAGTTATGGGTAGCATTAGAGTAACCAACAAAGGATGCCGAAGCACCAGAGCTGATGCCAGGGTACTTACTTACTGACTGAGGGGTGGATGAGAGTAAAGTGTCATCTGTGTCTGAAAGAAGCTGTGAGTGGCTGTGGGGAGAGGGACACAGCCAACCTGCTGCACTGAAGCAAGGAGGAACCCGGTGAATAGATTATACTGCCCTCACACTCCTCTTGATCACCGGCTTCCTGGTACTGCTGCCCATTGGTGCCATCCAAACAGAAGCCAGAGGGGATGGGAGCCTGTTGATGCCATCCTTTGAGACTTTTCTCCTGGAGCATTCTCTGGCATGCAATTGGCCAAGCCTAGGTACTTTCAGTGCCAGGGTTCCATCCCTGGTCCAGGAACTAAGCTCCCACAAGCCACATGGCATGGCCAAAAAGAAAAAGAGAAAAACAGTTGATAAGACCCTTTTCCTGATAACAGAGCAAGTTGGAGAAGGACCGGGAGGAGCAAGCAGAGAACATCTGGCACACCCTCATGTTACAAGTAAGCAAAATGAGGCAACATGACTTGCTCAGCAAGAGAGGGGTGGAGCTGAGACTCAAACCCAGAGTAATCTGACTCCAGAGCCCATACACAACTGCTCTATCAGATTCTTCATTTCTGGGCTCCCCCACCATTCCCATCTCATCCCCTTTCAGTTCCCTCTACACATACTCCATGCTATGGTCAAGGAGTTTCCAGCTTTCAGATGGCAGGCTTTTGCACATTCTGTTTCCAGCTAAACCACCACTGTTCCAAGAAATCTCCTCAAGCTGAAGAACTTGCTGAGGCGCCTCCATCTTCTGAAACCCTGGAGGGCATCCCCTCAGCCTGGAGACTGTGAGCTCCTTCAAGGCAGCGACTTTGTCCACCATGTTTGTCTCACCCCTAGGATCCAGCCCAGTGCCAGATAGATAGCAATTAAATTGGGTTTATGTGTTGAATTTTCAGCCCAAACAAAGGAAAGAGGAGCACAACCTCACAAAGCTAAGAGAGTTAAAAAAAAATTTTAAACTAGGTATTTCAAAACGCACTTTATTCTAGGCTTCAATATTTTATTTATATCCCAAACAGAATTTATTATAATTTTGCTTTCCTGGATTTAATTGAAACAAACACATCAATTACATTTAAAAATGTATTTCTGGGGGGAAAAGGCCTTTCAAAATACATGAAAACATGTATATAGTGGCTGTACTAGTTTGCATTCCCACCAACAGTGTAAGAGGGTTCCCTTTTCTCCACATCCTCTCCAGCATTTATTGCTTGTAGACTTTTGGCTGCCATCCAAAAGTCTACAAGCAATAAATGCTGGAG